>JAXQQM020073908.1:0-11930 GCA_034641835.2 Pinus albicaulis | reverse complement strand
GCACCACGAAGACCATGGCAACCTAGGATGCCTCAACAAAATCAGCAACAATTCCCTCAACAAAATTACCTCTATCCACCTCAAAATCCTTGTGCCCCTCCAATGCCATGGCAAGCTTGGCCTCCACAACAACCTGCACAAGGTTGGAGAGGATATGGTTATGGAAACCAGCCACCTCAACAGTATCAACAACAATACCAGCAACAATACCAACAGCCATTTACATATCCACAATATCCACAATCCATACCATTTCAACAACAACATTCTGTATATCCACAATCCATCCCACTTCCACAGCAAAATCCTCCACCGTTGTTGACCCAACCACAACAGTTACAGCTACCCACAAATCAACCCAGACCAACTCAATTACCAGCCCAACCAATGGCAAATCCGAATAATAAGGTGGACAAAGCTGCATACACTGTAGAAGAAGCAGCATGTTTTCCCACATATTCAATTCTTCCTCTTAATGAAGTCCATCTAAGGTCTGGAAAAGTGCTTAAAAAGGATTCTCCTCCAATTATAGAAGAACCAATCGAACAAGGAGAATCACCTGAAACATCACAAACTAAGATACAAATTCAGAAAGGAACAAACAGTACAACACAAACACCACCTTATCCTGAAAGGTTAGTGGAACAAAAAAAAGAAATAACCCTTCCTGAATTTGATATTTTAGATGAGTTAAAAAATGCTTATGTAAAAATTCCTTTGTTAAAGGCAATTAAAGAAATACCAATATATGCTAAAACAATAAAGGAATTGTGCATTAAGAAAACTCAGAGAAAGAAGAAGGATCCTACTACAGTCCAAGTCATTGGTAAACTAGCAAGTCTCATGTCTACAGAAACCAAAATAGAAAAATATATTGATCCTGGTATCCCTATGGTTACTATATCAATAAATAATTTCTCAGTACCAAACACATTAATAGACTTGGGAGCAGCTATAAATGTAATGACAATAGAGACAATGAAAACTTTACATTTGAACAACATTAGATCAACCTATACAATCTTAGAACTAGCAGACAGATCTAAAGTTGTTCCTGAAGGAATATTGGAAGATATCATAGTCTCTTTGGATTCATGGGAGTATCCTGTTGACTTCCTTATCTTGCAACCAAAAACAAATTTGGGAGGACATCCTCTAATCTTAGGCAGACCATGGTTAGCTACCGCTGATGCCTTCATAGGATGCAGATCAGGAAGCATGATTATTTCACATGGAGATGAAAGGAAACACATTTCTCTTTATTCACCTGCACAATCAACTTCTTTAGAATCAGTACTTGAAGCTCAAGAAAAACAACAAACTAAATCAGTTTTAAGTATAAATCAATTCTTTGATTTAAGAGAAGAAGAAGAGAATGAAGACTTAATGGATCTTTTCATTTCAGAACCAAGTATTTCAGAGCAGCTTAGAGAAGTGCAATATGAAGCTGCAAATAACCTTTTGAATCAATGTTTTCAGGAAACCTGTACTATTCAGACTTTGCGAAATTCTTTTATAGACATCTTTCCTGTAAACACAATCTCCAATCCAACAATAAAAACAATTGAGGTAAGTCCTGGAAAACATTTAAACATTGGAAATGAGTTGCAATCAGAACAAGAACAAGAGGTAATTGCATTATTACATAAATATTCAAAAGCTTTTGCCTGGGATTATACTGACATGCAAGGAATACATCCTAACACATGTGTCCACCACATCTATACAGATGAACAAATTAAACCTGTAAGACAACCTCAAAGACGAATGAATCCTATGATGAAAGAAATAGTGAAAGATGAACTGCAAAAATTGTTAAATGTTGGATTCATCTATCCTATTTCAGATAGTCAATGGGTTTCTCCACTGGTTATTGTACCAAATAAAAATGGAAAGTGGAGGGTATGTGTGGACTATCGGGAACTAAACAAAGCTACACTAAAAGATCATTTTCCTCTACCATTCATTGATCAAGTGTTAGACTCATTAGCTGGAAAAAAAAATTTCTCCTTCTTGGATGGGTTTAGCGGATACAACCAGATAAGAATAGCAGCAGAAGACCAAGACAAGACAACATTCACTTTCCCATGGGGAACCTATGCATATAATGTTTTGCCATTTGGTTTATGTAATGCACCTGCAACTTTTCAACGAGCAGTGCTTGCAATCTTTGCTGATCTAATTCATGAATGTGTAGAGGTTTATATGGATGACTTTACAGTTTATGGAAACACATATGATGATTGCCTAAATAATCTTGAGAAAGTTCTAAAAACGATGCATTGAAACAAATTTGTCATTAAGCAATGAGAAATGCTATATAATGTTGACAGAAGGAATAGTTCTCGGACACCATATTTCTGCTTCAGGAATTAAAGTGGATCCAGCAAAAATCCAAGTCCTAGTAAACTTAATGCCTCCTACAACACAAAAAGAGGTAAGAAGTTTCTTAGGCTATGCAGGCTATTATAGACGATTCATTGAAAACTTCAGTAAAATAGCCCAACCTCTGTTTAAACTATTAGCAAAAGATATTGAATTTCACTGGACAAATGACTGTCAAAATGCATTTCAAATTCTGAAAGAGAAATTATCAGTTGCACCCATTCTTCGTGGGCCAAACTGGTCTTTGCCATTTCATATATCAACTGATGCATCTGATACTGCGATAGGTGCCTCTCTTGGACAGAAAGAGAACTTGTTCAATTATGCAATATACTTTATAAGCAAGAATCTAACACCTGCAGAATTGAACTACACAGTCACAGAGAAAGAAATGTTAGCCGTTATACATGCAGTAAACAAATTCAGACACTATATAATAGGATATCAAGTTTTCATTCATACAGATCATTCAGCAATCAAATACTTGATGAATAAACCCATCACCAATGGAAGAATAACAAGATGGTTATTGTTATTGCAAGAATTTAATATCACAATACAAGACCGGCCAGGCAAGGAAAATCAAGTGGCTGACTTTCTGTCCCGCATACATTCACCCAACGATCCAAATCCGGTTGCAGATAACTTTCCCGATGAACACATGTTTTCCATCACAGTAAAAACACCATGGTTTGCAGACATTGCAAACTATTTATCTTTTGGAAAGTTTCCAACTCAATTCACTAAAAAGCAAAGACACAAAATTGTTAGAGAAAGCTCTAGGTATAGTTGGGTAAATGGTGATTTATTTTATACTGGTTCAGATTTGATAATTAGAAAATGTGTGCGAGAAGATGAAATATTAGACATTCTAAGAGCATGTCACGATGAACCATGTGGTGGTCATTTTGCAAACAAACGAACAACATATAAGGTGCTGCAACTGGGCTACTACTGGCCATCCATCTTCAGAGACTCTAAGAAATATGTCAAGCAATGTGACAGTTGCCAGAGAACAGGGAGACCAATCACAACAGATGAGATGCCGCTGAAGCCACAGGTCCTCATAGAACCATTTGAACAATGGGCACTTGACTTTGTTGGACCCATCAATCCACCATCAAATGGAAAGAAGTACATCTTAGTATGTACATATTATGTAACCAAGTGGGCAGAGGCTAAAGCAGTGAGCAGAGCAATAGAAGATACAGTGGTCACCTTTCTGTTTGAAGAAATATTTGTCAGATATGGAGTACCTAGACAAATTGTAACAGATCAAGGAACACAATTTACATCAAAGCTGGTACGAGATCTAACAGAGAAATACAAGATCAAACACAGGAAATCTACACCATATCATCCTCAAGCAAATGGGCAGGTTGAATCAAAAAATAAAGTCCTAGAAAATATCATGACAAAAACAGTACAGCTGAACAGAAAAGATTGGGTTGAAAAATTAAAAGATGCACTATGGGCCTACAGAATCACATGGAAGAATACAACTGGTTTTAGTCCATACCAGTTAGTTTATGGGAAAGAGGCCTTATTGCCTATAGAGTTTCAAATACAAACATACAGACTAGCAGCTGAACTAGGACTAGACCTGACAGAAGCACAACAACAGCGGATCATGGAACTGAATCAATTGGATGAGCATCGTCAACAAGCCATAGAACATACTACATTGGTGCAACAACAAAGAATGAAGTGGCACGACAGATATATCGAAACAAATACATTTCGCAAGGGAGACTGGGCATTACTTTTTGACTCCAAATTCAAAGACTTCAAAGCAAAGTTCACAACACACTGGCTAGGCCCATATGAAATTGACGAAATCTTTGACAATGGAGCAGTCAAGATCAGGACAATCGACCAGGACTCCACCTCCTTTATAGTGAATGGACATAGGCTCAAAGTTTATAATAGGCCTATCAGTAAAGAATCATTTATGAAACAACTGATAGAAGATACAGAACTGGAAGTCATGGCACACCAGGCTCAGCCATCTTCCAGTCTTGTAGTTGAATAAAAAAAAAAAAAAAAAAAAAGAACATAAAAAAAAAACATAAAAAATAATTTGTTTGCTAGTGAAAACCACGCAACTGGCACTCAGCAAACATGAATTCATAGGGGAAAACCGGGGCAACTTGGACTCTATGAATTCCTTATTCTTGTTCTACTGTTCTAACATAATTTCAATACAGGTACTCTCCACCAACAACTGACTTGAAGACAAGTCACACCTTAAACAAGGGGGAGACTTGCATCAGATCTTTAGCTGGAAAGCTGAAGTATAGAAGGAACTTGTATTGTCAACAGAGGGACCTGAAATAAGAAATTATTACAGAGGGACCTGAAAGACCTGCCAATGTCAAAACAACATGTGCATATTCTGTAAGCAGTGCAGAGGGACCTGAAACAAAGAATCATTACAGAGGGACCTGACTAAAAATTCAAGAACCAGAGCATGAAGAACAAGGAGCAGCAATAAAGTTTACTTTTTGATCCATCTACAACATTTGATCAATTGATTTCATCCCACTTGTACAGACATCATCCAGGGGAGTATATGTATAGTCATTTTGTGCTTGAAAATTCAAATTTTTCTTAGAAATTTTTAGTTTTTGTTAAGTCGAAATTAGTACCTGAGGATATTCATTATCATTTCATATCCTATATTACCTATACATACCCTATAACCCTTATACATCATATTCCATTTCATTTCCATACATATTCATTTCATTAACCCCTAAGTATTTTTCTTTAAGAGCTTAAAAGACCAAACTGGGACAACTTTTCAACCTGCACATACAACTCAAGCATTAGTGATGGTGATAATTTTAAATATGACCCAAGATGGTCATTTTAAAATTATAAAGATATGCTATATAATCCAAACAAAACTCATGCGCTATATGGAAATAAAAGTAAATATATACCATATCAAATTATATACCATAGTCCAAATGGTGTGCATGCGCCATAGTCATATATATATATCATAACCCAAAGCGCATATGATATAATGGTATAAAACATATGGTATATGATATAAGTGAAGGCATATGGTATAAACTTAGGAAAGGTCGCATATGATATAAGGAATGGTGGACGGCCACGCGCAAACTATATGGAACGACTGTGCATATAAGTATTGCGGCGGGGTATTGTCAAATGGTAATTGCATACACACTCATTGCAATACAAACAATGCCTGAATATCATTGCATGCATGAGGAGCACACGACGGTGGCAATAATGTTATGCGCATACCATTCAAAATAAAATGATGATTTGGCCATCCTCATGACACAGTCGGGTGACTGGTCAAACAGGACGGCCATATCAACCACGCACTGTAACACCAATGAACGAGAGGCGCACAGTACACCCATGAAATGGTCATGAACCGACAGAGTTCTTGATTGTTTAAACCTCAGTCCTCATTGCCAAATAGCTCAGAGAGATGGTGTTTGGAGCTGCAAACTAGTGAAAAGAAGGGTGAAGTGAGTTTGGGCGGATTTAAGAAGGAAAATCATCCCGGTTCTAACGATCAGTGATCACCGATTTTTGGGATTCAATCAGGTAATGGGATAATTGTTTAAGCTCGGCAAACAGTGGAAGTATACGTTGTGAACTATCTGTTATTAATGGTTATGTTACTTTGCTCTTGCCACCAGTCAATTGAACGGTTGAACAGGGATTTGGAGCGCCAGATATTCCTCAAGCGCTCGTTGACAACAGGTAACGTCAAAACCACAACACTAAATCAGTTGATTCACTGCGTAAATCATGGCATAAACTATTAGTGAATCGCGCAGCATTTAAATGTGAATTCATTGCATGGATAACACGTTAGGATCTGGCAAAATTGTGGAGTTTTAACGAGGTGCCGTGTTCATAACGAAGTCTATGAACAGAGGAGGCACCGAAATATGATTGTTATGGCGTGTTTATGCTGCATGGCGGTATTTGTTGATTGAATTGTGCGCGATGTTGGTTGAATGCGCACTGCACTTTGTTTTGATTGCACACTTTATTGTGTTGCGCGCTGATTCCATTAACACTTCAACAACAGTCAATCCCTAACGTATCATATGCATGAAAACGCCATATGTCTCTGTTATGAACCCTTGCTGCCTGCGCGTTTTTGTTTTTGTTTTAACCGAAACAGGGGATTGAAGTTTCTAAGGGCCGAACGAGCCATGCCATGTGCGATTTTTGGTTGCCAAAGGGAATTCGATTGCCGAGCCATTTGAAACTCAATTTAAATGCGCTGTGTTTTTTTTATCATTTGTGTTTTGAGGCCGAGAGCCATATGCATGCGCTGTAGTCAAAACACTCCTTATTTGTACATACACAGTGAACTTATGGTTTAATTTTGGCAACAGTATAAGGCGATGAGCATACATGGAACATTGTTTGCATATGTATTTTGTTTTCAAGAATAGAGATTAGCATATTGACAGGGGTATACAGGTGTTTGCTTGTTTGAGCAGGGAACTAAAACAGTGCTGCTGCAGAGAAAAGAGTAAGCAGAGGTTAAGAAAATCAGAGTTAAATTGTTGAGAGGAGGAAGGTAAGCTTCTTTGCTTTAAAAATTTCGTTTTGAAAACGAACAATAGTTATATTTTTATTGTCAAGATGAAATTAGTAACAGCAGAGGCATTCATTCATTGGTTTTCAGAAACAATGTCAGTGGGAGTAGAGCCAAAATTTCAGATAGAGAGCTGGGGGAAGGAAACTATAGAAAAACTTTACCAAGCAGGGATGATAAGCTTTTTACAAAAATTTGATGGCCACTCTGAACGGATAACCAGGGACTTTATAAATAACTTCAGTCAAGACCAGACACGGGTAGGAGATGTCATTATTCCTGTAACCCAGGAATATCTTTCCCAAGCTTTAGATCTACCCATGATAGGTGAGAAGTATTACAAAGGCCTGCACTTCAAGGAAAAATCTTGGACTTTCTTTCTTGAGAAGAACCGGAAAGGGACTTTTGATAGAACAAAAGGGATACCCAGGGAATGGTTCAATGAACCATGGGGTGAGTTGGTTTTGGTCATCCAGAAGTTTTTGACTTGTGATAGAGGATATAGCGTTGCCCACTTGTATCATGTCAGACTTCTACAGCATATTAAGGGAGAGGATAGGATTAACTTGCCTTACTTCCTATATAGGAGCCTCTTGAGAATGATTGAAACAGTAAAACATGAACATAGGCCTAAAGCAGGACAGATTTACCATCAAGGATTGATCAAAATCCTAGTTGAGTATCAGGTGAGGTCACAGGGCATAGTATGGAGAGAGTTCATGTCTAAAAATCAGTTCATTAAACAGATTAAGGAAGTACAGGATAAAACAGAGCAGGAAAAAAGAGGATTGATGAACTCACCCTTGTATCCCAGAACAAGAGCTAAACAGCAGAATAACATGGCCATGGAAAATGAAATATCTGTTATGTCTATTCCTAAAAGATTTACAAATAAAAGTCCCATTAACTTAGACAAGGAAGAAGAAACATATTTCCCAAGACCACAAGAAGAAAATAACATTGCACAAGAAGAATTTGAGAGGGATTCTTCATATGATGATGAAGCAGCAGCATCATTAATGAAAACAACACAAGATTTTGAAAAAGAAATCAATGATGGAAGAATCAGGAACTTAACTGACCAATTAGAAATTAGCAAAATTGTGGAGAAACAATTAAAAGAGGAAAACAAAGCAAATAAGAAATATAATGCTAAATTGGTCAAGGCAAATGAATAATTGAAAGAAGAATTAGGGAGATTGAAAAGGAAAAATGATCTACTTTCTAAACAAGCATTTAAGTGGTTAAAGGAAAAGAATATGTGGCAGGCCAAGTATGAAAAACAGAAGGTCAAAGCAGCTTTGTTCAAGGAAAGACATGACACAGGTTTGGATTGTTTGGCAAGGGCAGCACAACAGGAAGCATCTACAGGTACAACATCTACTTCAGAAAGAAGAAGGTCAAAGAGGAACAGGAAAGCATGGGGACATGCTTGATGATAAGCAAGGGAGAGATGTTGGGCCTTAGTTTTGGTCTTATTTTTCACTAAAGAAACCTACTAATCCATCTATTTTCCATCCATTTTCCATTCATTTATTCTAGTTTGACATATATTTGATATCTATTCAGGTATTTAATTTTAATTTTTCAAATTCTAAAGTTTTTATGAAAGTTTGGTTTTTAGTGCAAAATTGACAGATTCAGAAATTCCCGTAATAGCTATATGGTTGATGTGGTTGCAGGACACTTGGGCACGAATTGAATGCATGGATGGACAGCTTGGAAACTAGGACTAAGCCACCTATGCTTAGTTCGAACAGAACAAGTTTTATTAGGCCCATTTAGTTCTAGTCAATCATGACTAGTCATTCATAAATCCCATAGAAATAGGGCAGTTTTGAGATTCTATGGGATTGGCCATATTTCTTGGGATAAGAATAATGAATTCGACTTAGATAGGTGGATGAGAGTAGATGGGTTTGTTTGAGTGAAAATAGATCAGTTTGTTTCATGAGACTTCTTATTTAAAGCCAAAACTTTGATGGCTTATGTATTAACTTAATATACTTTTATGCTGTGACACCTTTGGATTGAGGAGCTAATTTGAAGACTTGTGTTATTATTATTTTGCTGTTCAATGCTATGGATGTGTGACTGAATTTAAGCTTCTGAGATCACCTCTCAAGTGTGCAAGGCAAGGGTGGAGGGCCCCCATTCCAAGCTAAGTACACTTTCTTGTTAACTAGTTTTATTTCCTTGTAATCTGATTATTGTAGAACTGGTTTTTCAAAGCTTTATTTCAGATTGCTTCATGGTTCATGCATAATGATTGATTTCATTAGTTCATAGCTTATTCATCACTTTATCAAGTTGGAAAAACAGGTGTTCAAGTTGAACATCCCTTCTACTAAAATGATGAATTACAACTAGTTTTTTGGTTTGCATGCAAGTAGTTTCTTATTGTGATTTTGAGTATTGAGATGAATAAATTATGATGAAATACTTTATGTGTCTCTTAAGTTAAGAGCTTCTTTCATTAACAATTTATCCATCTTAAGTTCTTGATTTTAATCTCTGATTCATTAAGTGATAGTTGAGGTGAAAGTGGATTTCTTGAGTCAAGAACCATTTCAATTTCTTCCTCTTTTTAAACTAATTGAATTAGAATTATAGGATGTATTACTTTCAGCTTTTGAATAACTTATCTTTCAAGGTTTGATTACATCTGATCTTCACATATAGTGAACCTGCCTCAAAGCATAAACAACCCGGATTGATAAGAAATAATTGTGTTAATTTAGGTACATAAATTAGCTCAACATTTTGGCGCCGTTGCCGGGGAGGCAAATATCGGCATAGTCAACAAAAAAAAAAAAAAAAAAAAAGTAGTTACATTTTTTTTAGTTATGTTTCTTTATGCCTAGACATAGAGATCCTCAAGGTAGATTTGTTAAAAATCCCCCAAAAATAGAGATAGGATCACCAAACACCCCAGTTACTGGTAATCCAATAATTGAGGAATTGGCAGAAAAACAAAGAAGTGGACAAAGATTAACTTTGATTGAGAGGCAAACTTTGTTAGCTTGGGAAGCAAAGCAAAAAAAAATTTCAAATTCTGGAAAACAAAAAGAAATTATCAAAGGAAAACAATCTGTCTTTCCATCCATAAATCCTCCTATCTTCCAAACACCACTTAAAATTGAAACAAATCAACCAATGGCAGAAGAGGGACATGGATCTGTTATTCTCACTCCTGAAAAACGAGCTGCATATGAAAGACAACAAATAGAATGGAGAAGAAAGAGAGAGGAAGAGGCAAAACAAGAAAATGATAGAAAAATAGAAAACGATCGGAAAAGACAAGAAGATGGTAATGATCAAGAGACTACCTTTGGCTTTCCAATAATAGACACAAGTGCAATATTAGGAGAAGAAGTGAAAATGAAAAATATTCCACCTTCTGTATTGCCAAATTTTTAAGGAATGTCCACGGAAGATCCTGATGCATTTATGTTTGAATTTGATATTCTATGTAGAACATATGGATACACTGATGACATTCATAAACTTCGTCTTTTCCCTGCAACATTAAAAGCAGCAACTTTGAAATGGTTTATGGGTTTAGGAGAAAAAACAATAGCTTCTTGGGATGATATGAGATCAGTCTTCCTTAAAAAATATCAAGCTTATTGTAGATCTAGAGATTCAAAGGAAGATGTTTTCAGAATGACACAACAAGAAGATGAAAGTTTAGAAGAATATTTGGAAAGATTTTTATATAATCTACAAAAATCTAAACAACACTCTCTAAATCAAGAAACCATTCGAACAGTATTTCTCAAGGGTATAAGGGATGAATACCTTGACATCTTGAATGTGATGGGTAAAGGAGACATTTCAAACCTACCATTCGAAGAAATTGTTGACTTATGTCAAAAATATTCTAGAGGAAGAGCAAAAACAGGAAGAAGAGAAGTAAGTTCAAAAGCAGCAAAGTTAGCTGCAGGAGGGATAACAAGAGCTGAAATAGGAAGCTTATTGGAGAACTTCAAAACAGATCTCTTGAGTACATTAGGGACACAAGTAGATGTGCTAAAGGCAAACAAGAAGAAAGAAGAACAAGAACAAGCTCTAGCAATCTTTTGTCCCAAATGTAGAAAGAAACATCCATTGAGAGAATGTCCTTTGGATAGTGTTCAGAGTGTTCAGGTTTGTGGTCTTTGTACAGAAAAGCATTCCACAGAAAATTGTCTAAAATTGAAAGAATTACAAATGAATTCAATGGAAGAAGTGCCAGGAATGGAATGTTTTTATTATGTAGCACCACGAAGACCATGGCAACCTAGAATGCCTCAACAAAATCAGCAACAATTCCCTCAACAAAATTACCTTTATCCATCTCAAAATACTTGGACAACTCCAATGCCATGGCAAGCTTGGCCTCCACAACAATATCCACAACAACCTGCACAAGGTTGGAGAGGATATGGTTATGGAAACCAGCCACCTCAACAGTATCAACAACAATACCAGCAACAATACCAACAGCCATTTACATATCCACAATATCCACAATCCATACCATTTCAACAACAACATTTTGCATATCCACAATCCATCCCATTTCCACAGCAGAATCCTCCACCGTTGTTGACCCAACCACAACAGTTACAGCTACCCACAAATCAACCCAGACCAACTCAATTACCAGCCCAACCAATGGCAAATCCGAATAATAAGGTGGACAAAGCTGCATACACTGTAGAGGAAGCAGCATGTTTTCCCACATATTCAATTCTTCCTCTTAATGAAGTCCATCTAAGGTCTGGAAAAGTGCTTAAAAAGGATTCTCCTCCAATCATAGAAGAACTAAATGAACAAGGAGAATCACCTGAAACATCACAAACTAAGATACAAATTCAGAAAGGAACAAACATTACAACACAAACACCACCTTATCCTGAAAGGTTAGTGGAACAACAAAAAGAAATAACCCTTCCCG
>JAXQQM020071692.1:0-86060 GCA_034641835.2 Pinus albicaulis | reverse complement strand
GGGATAAGGCAGAGGTGAAGCATTCTAGAAAATCATTCAAGACCATTGGGCAATGGATTCAGGAAAGGATTTGCTTGCTAATCAATAGGCAGGCTTTCAATTGGGCTATTCATCTAAAACATATGATCTTAAAGATGATTGTGTGATATGGAATGATAGGAGAGGAGGAGACAACACAGTTTCAGAGCACAAAGTTAAAGACTAGCTGGTCGCACAAGGATCCTAGTGGACATGGCTAACTCTAATCCCCAGTGTTCCCAAATCTTCCAACTAAATCCTCAACAAGTAACATCTAAGAACTGAACTCATTTAATCCATACATCAGAGAGAAAGCAATAACATCCACTACACTAGTTAAACCAACTGAAATAAATTCTTAGATAACACATTCAGAAGAAAAACATTAATGGCAAGGAGAGAAGAAACATAGGGTACCTATCAAGGGTAAATCCTATGCCAATATTCTGATGCAAGCCAGCAGAAACGAAATGAAATGAATTCAAACATAGAGATAGGAAAACATCACCGTTGCTTCAGATCAGGATCCAAAGAAATGTGCTTGTCATATTAAATAGCAATACCATTCAAGTAAAACATTGCCAATAGCTGAATACTCAGTCTGAAAACATCTGCTTCAACCTATCTTACAACTTTACATAGAGACTGTGTCTCGAAAGAAACTACTTGCAGTTTTCTGATAACTGATCAACAACCTTACAATGAGTTTCGTTCTGAATTTATAGCAGAAAGACGGGCCGAGGAGGTAGGTGAAGAACTAAATGCAGTATTAACACTTGAAAAGAAAGAGGATCGAAACCCATTCTGTATAAATCCTGTGCATTAATCACTGGTGTTCTTTGGGTGAACGAATGATCTTCCTCAGACTTCAGATTACTCTGATATGACTCTGATGTACTCTGACTGCAGTATTGTGTAGTACTCTGGTGTATAAAAAAATGACTGAATAGACTGCCATGATTGTGAGACAAATGCCCTGGTAGCTTCGGACTATGGTTAAGGCGGAAATCTTCAGGAACACGGTAAATAATGGAACTGATATGGGCGCTTCATCCTTTGGGACAATCTGCTGATATGAACCCTGATATACATGAATCTCTGCATGCTGTACCTTCTGCATGACGCATGGGATCATTGATCTGGTGCTTTGCCTCTAAACCGTTGAATTAAGGCTCAAAACCTTCAATACCGAACACTGAAATCCTTGATCGTTAGCTGGTTTTTCTCCACTGCTCCATAAATGTCTCGATCTGCAAAATCTGGGTTTTAATGGCACCGGATAGGTTCTTTGCGGGGATTGAACTGTCCTGGGATAATATTTATGCCGCCGCTACCTTTCTGAGTTTTTCTATTGTAGTACCAGCTTCCAGATTTAATTCTGTCTGCGCAGCACGCCATTGAAGTAGTACATATGAACCATGGTGGTTTTCCGCCTCTCATAACCCTGCAAAATACGAACACAGGTTAAGAAAACAATGGGGGGTCAGATGATGTGGATGACTGTGAGGAAGGCAGTGAGACTGCATAAGAATGACAAAAAAACGTAGAGGAGTGGTGGAGAAGTGCTCTAGTGGAAGGTTGGTGGTGCGCAGAGGAAAATTAACGTAAAAACCTTAAAATTGACCCTTTGAATGAATATATAAAATGGGAGGGGCGAATGTACGGTGAGACACGTGGAGGTGACGTGGTGGGACTGGGCGACGACGAAAGAGTCAACAGCGGGGAAACAAATCTGGACCGTCGAATCTGAGAGGAGATCGACGGTTGAACATGCGGCGGAGGACGACGATCGGTGGGCCAAGGGTACGGAGACTATGGGTTGAACCCCGCGCGACTTCGCGAAGAGACAATCATTGGATGAGGCGCCCCAGATCTAACAGCTGACGGCGATATCGCTCTGCGTCCTGTACTGAAAGATAACGTGTGATGGGCAAGAGGTTTTGGGATCGTACAAGAGCCACGCGTCGCAAGATGAGTGGAATCGCTGGGCAACGGGAGAATATCGCCTATTGCCCAAAGGCGGTGTGATAGATACCACCGGGTTTATGGATAGTGCACGGCGGGGACCACCGGGGTAGGTACGCTCTGAATCGTCGATCTGGCGGGAAAAATGAACGACGATGGCGTGATCAGGGGTTTGAACGGGGGAAACACTAACACCGCGGGGTTTAACGATCATCGCGCGATCAACAAAGATCAATGGTCAGGAACGCTCCCGATTCACATTGGAGATTAGCGCCTTCGGGGCTAGCGCTCGGTCATAGCGCAGGTTTCCATGGGGGGAAAGATGCGGGGGCTAGGCCGAAAGGGTCTAGGCCCAGACTATGCAGGAAATATGATTTTGGCTCGTTTTAAAGAATTTTAAGGCCAGCCAAGGGCAACGATAGGGGAATGAGGGGGATCTTAGGCATAAACAAAGGGAGTGGGTGGAATTTCATGGGGATTTTGGGAATTTTTAGGAGAGAGGGGGAAATTTAGGGGGAACAAGGGGACTTTGAAAAAAGGAACAAAGGGATGAAAATGAAGCATTTTGCAAGGGTATAAAGGGAAAAATAAAGCCTTTAGGAGCATAATTCTTTATCAGCCAGGCCTATTGACTCAAGACAGTAGAGGGAAACAGTCACAGGGCAGGGAATATGAAAAGGTTGCAAGGATGATGTGTTTTCAAGGGGAATGCATTCCTTGCAGGCTTCCCTCGTAAATTAGCCCACGGTTACTGACGTTGTTTTTTTATAAGGGGCTAACAAGAGGTTTAGAGGCAAAGCACCATATCAATGATCCCATGGATCATGCAGAAGGTACAACACACAGAAATTCATGTATATCAGGGTTTCACATCAGCAGATTGTCCCAAAGGACGAATTTCCCATATCAGTTTCATTATTTACTGTGTTCTTGAAGATTTCCGCATTAACCACAGTCCAAAGTTACCAGGGCATTTGTTTCACAAGCATGGAAGTCCATTCAATCATTTTGTTTATGCATCGAGTACTACACGATGTTTTGCGATCAGTACATCGAGTCGTATCGAGTAATCTAAAGTACGAGAAGATCATTCGCTCACCCAAAAAAAAAACCGAGAGATTAAAGCACGGGATTTATAGAGTGGGTTTTGACCTTCTTCCTCTTCTGGAGTTTTAATGTTGCATTTAGTTTTCACCTACCTCCTCAGCCCATCTTTCTGCTATAAAATTTCATGAAGAAACATTGTAATGTTTTTTGATCAGTTATCAGAGAACTACAAGTAGTTTCTTTTGAGACACAGTCTCTGTGTAAAGTGTAAGATAGGTTGAAGGAGATGTTTTTAGACTAAGTATTCAGCTATTGGCAATGTTGTACTTGACTGGTATTGCTTTTTAATATGAAAATCACATTTCTTTGGATCCTGATCTGAAGCAGCGGTGATGTTTTCCTATCTCTGTGTTTTAATTCATTTCACTTCATTTCTACTGGCTTGCATCAGAATATTGGCATAGGATTTACCCTTGTTAGGTACCCTATGTTTCTACTCTCCTTGCCATTAATGTTTGTCTTATGAATGTGTTATTTAAGAATTGATTTCAGTTGGTTTAACCAGTGTAGTGGACGTTATTGCCTGCTCTCTGATGTATGAATTAAATGAATTCAGTTCTTAGATGTTTCTTGTCAAGGATTTAGATGGAAGATTTGGGAACACTGGGGATTAGAGTTAGCCATGTCCACTAGGATCCTTGTGCGACCAGTTGGTCTTTAACTTTGTGTCCTAAATCTGTGTTATCTCCTCCTCTCCTACTATCCATATCACACAATCATCTTTAAGATCCTATGTTTTAGATGACTAGCCCAATTGAAATCCTGCCTATTGAGTAGCAAGCAAATCCTTTCCTGACTCCATTGCCCAATGGTTTGAATATTTCCTGGAATACTTCACCTCTGCCTTTTTCCTCTTTGCTCATCCTTGTCTTACATTGAACCTGTCCTTCCTGATAACCAGCAACCAAATAAAAAAAAATCAAACAACCAAACCTTGTGCCTATAACTAGCCTAACATCTTAATACATGAGCTTTAAAGTCATACACTTTGACATGTCATAGAGAGATCCCTCTCTGGACCCGGGAGGGCTAGATCCTGAGGTCTGAAAGTGGTTTGATGTTGTCTCATCTTTTGGTCTTGCCAATCTGGCCAAAACATGGGAACCCCAACATAATGGCAACTCCGCTGGGGATTTCTGAAATACTCTCCATCCTACTACATTCTAAGAACTTCAGAAACCTAAAATCTTTGGTTAGGTTTGCAGTTAAACATTCCTATTCACACATAAACCTCTATACCATTTGTTTTGTTTTCCCATACTCTTGGACAGAGTCTGGAAAGGGCCAGGTAGCCTCCAAATTTCACACTCTTTTAGAGGTGACACATCTGGTAAAAGCCCTCCCAGTCAATCTCTGGTTAGATTTTGCTGTGTTTTGAAGATATCTTTGAAAAAGGATATTTCACAAACACTGTGGTGGACATTGTACCCTCCAAAAACATCCTAAACCTTTCCACCCGGTGACTCCATAGCTCTTAAATATCAAAGACTCCACTAGTGATTAATAGGCCTGCTAATTATCTTGGTTTCACATAAGACTCCACTGGGAGACCAGCCTCCATAACAACATCAACCACGGTAAAAGTAACAAGTAGGGTTAAGCTGCTTGGTTAGAAAACAACACTCTGGCTTCTAGAACCATTCATACAAGAGCTTACCCTAACCCAGACCCACCTGAAATAGTTGACAACCCTGAGAGCATCCTCAAAGGATCTCATACCTATAAACAACCAACTATTTCCAACCACATCCATAGAGCTAACTCTGCACCAGAAGATCTTACAGCTCTATCACACTTTCACCTTGACCTAGACCTACCTAATAGATTACCTAGAACTAGGTCATTCATTATCTTAGACCATCCAGACCCTAAGTTTCCTGGTTCACCACCCCAAAGTGGTAGACACCTTGGAAATAGACATACCCCTCCTTCTACACCTTTTAATATACATTTCATACAAAACTTGGGGCTCTGTCATCCTAGATCTGCTCATCAGTCTTCTGTCGGTCATAGTATCCCTGTCATCCACATACCAGTTGTCCAAGTCAATCCTTTACCTCATCAAAACATCATCATGGCAGCCTGGTATGCACCTCTGGTTTTACCTCAGCCTCTAGTACCCTTACCAAATGATTATCAGTCAAAGATCCCACACTTCACTGCAAAATAGTCCATCACAGCCCAGCAACATGTAGATAAGATGGAAGATTCTTTTGACTACATGGAAATAGATGATAATACAGTCAAAATGAGAATTTTTGCCCAGAGCTTAGGGGGTGATGTGAAGAAATGGTTTAAGGGCCTACCTCCAGGTAGCATCAATGATCTTCCAGCCTTATATCAGACTTTCATAAACAAATGGGAAACTAAGGCTAACCCTCGCCAACTCTTAGCAGAATACATGAGCCTTAAAAGAAACGTAGGAGAGAGTGTCCATGATTACACAACAAGATTTAACAGCATTTACAATGCCCTCCCTCCACATATGAAACCTCCACAAGGCATGGCTTTAGCAAAATACCCCAAAGGCTTTGATGCTGACATGGCCTATGAGCTTAGGGATAAAGAGTACAACACGTTGGAGGACATGCAGAAAGGAGCAGTGAACATAGAGGCAAATCTGATTGAGAAAAGAGCAAGACTGAGATCTGAGAAGAGGGTAACATATAAAGATGACAATGTAGCTTCCACGTCTGACCCAAATCATGACCATATAGCTAAAAAAGTGGACAAGCTATACCAAATGATGGAAAAAATGGTTGTCACAGTTAGTAACCAAAATAGAAATCAAAACCATAACCAGAACCAAAACTTTAGAAGAAACAATGCCACTCCCAACAGACAAAGAGAATCAGATCAGCAAGTTATTCCCCCATTCCAAGAGAATTTTCTTGATGAAGATGAGGGAATCATAGAAGAGTCTGAGGGAAACACAATAAACATGTTTGAAACAGAGGATTCAATCCATAATTGTTACTCAGAAGAAGATCAGCCCTCACCCTCTGGTTGGGAGGAAGAATGGTTGGAATCTGAAGAGTACAGGTTAGGATTTGAAAATGCCATGATGCAGGTCAGAGAATAATATGAACTTAGAAGCAAAAAGATTCAAGAAAATTCCAAACCAAAAGCTTCTGAGTTCACCATCAAGAAAATACCTGAGAAAACCTTTAAAGAAACTGTTGAAGGTAACAAATCAGCAGCTGAAAGTTCTGGAAAGAACAAAGAAAAGGACAACCAAAACACTGATACACAAGGTAAACCAGCTAGTAGCACTAGCACTGCAGTTAGTGCTCCTGATAAAACTATCACAAACACTGTACATAATGAGAATCAACACACTGATTCAACCACTAAAGCAGTGGCTAACAAAATAGAGTTGAACATTCCAAAGAGTCAGTCCACTTTCAATTTGGAGAGTGAGATTGCAAAAATTAAAATCATCCCACTCTGGTGGCCTCAGGATGTATATAAAGGCCAAATTTTGAAAGCATTAAATTTAGGTGAGAGCAGTGACACTGTGAATCTGAGTGATGATCAACCTGCCCTTTTATTCGGTCCAAAGATAGAAGGAAAGTTTCAGGAAGGGGTAGTACCCCCTTTTTACATCAGTCTTAATGTCCATGATAAGATTCTCCACAATGCAATACATGATTCTGGGGCATCACATAACCTAATGCCTAAAGTAGTGATGGAAATATTAGGCCTAGAGATAACCTGTCCCTATAAAGACCTATATTCATTTGACTCTAATAGAGTAAAGTGTCTTGGCCTGATCAAAGATTTATGTGTGAGCCTGACTCAAATTCCTGCAAAATGTATGGTCATGGATGTTGTGGTGGCAGATGTGCCACCCAAATATGGCATGTTATTATCAAGATCATGGGGGGCCAAGCTGCAAGGAACGATGCAGATGGATGGGGCTTATGCCACAATCCCAATCTTTGGCCAACTTAAAAGACTGTACAGGGAAGCACAAATGAAATTCTTGGTTAGTAGCCCTGAAAAGCCTGAAAATTCTCCTCTATACTCTGTACATACAGACCTGGATTCCTTTATCTTCCGTAATGATGAACTTTTGGGGGGACCAGAATCTGAAAACGTAGATACAAGCAAAGATACACATGATGAAACAAAGACAATGGATTTTAACATAATGGCTACCCTGGACTCAGAGGATGAAGACGTAGAGAACCTTGAAAAGTGCACTGAAACAACAACGCAAAGTGAACCAGAAACAGAATGCAATCAGCTAGCTAGTCACCTCTCTGACTTCCACATCCATAATGAAAAACTAAACAGCCCACAGTCTAGTACAGACCTTATAACGCAGCATAATGGCGAACCCAGCTGTAGGGAAAGGAATGTTAACAAAAATGAGAATGAACCCCTGTGGGAAATGAATTTCGATGGGTCCTACACAAGAAGAACTGCTGGGGCAGGAGTGTGGATACTAACACAGAAAGTGATTACGCAGAGAGCCATGCTTGCAACCTGCACTTCAAATGTACGAACAATGTTGCAAAATACGAGACCCTTATCCTAGGCCTAAACCTATTGAGAAAATTAGGAGCCCGTAGGATAACTGTGCATGGGGACTCTGAGCTGATTATTAAATAGGTGAATGGTGAATACACAGCAAAACATCCTAGATTGAGAGCTTACAGGAATGACACTATGGATTTATTGAAAAAAATTGTTGAATACGAATTAGTGTTTGTTCCTAGGAGTCAAAATGTCATTGCAAACAGATTAGCTTGCCTAGCTAGTTCATACCCTAAGACTCCAATTGACCAACAGATCATCATTTAGACCAAACTCAAACCTGCAGTGCCGGATAATGAAAAATACTGGCAGGTCTTTGAGGGAGATAAAAAAATTGAAGACTTCCTGGTAGGAAGAAACGAGTTTGAATTTTTTGATTCAGACTCCAAATCTGAAAGTAGTTGCCTAAGTGAAGAGCCCTCAGATGAGGAGGAGACACCCTGTAACATAGAGATAAATGCTTTAAACCAAGAAATTGGAAATTCAAATGGAAATTATGAAAACACAGAAAATGAAGAGATGGAGGTGCTGCAGGTCAAAGATAAGAATATACCCAGAGGCCTGGCACCCTTAGAGGACCTCTTTGACTTTGATGATGTAGCTAAAAATCCTACCATAGAGCATGTAGAATCTGACGTAGAAGAATGCAATATAGGCACAAAAGATAAGCCAAAAATGATTAAACTGGCTAAGTCTTTACCTGCGGACATGAGGAAAAAATACATTGACCTTTTCAAGGAATTCATTGATGTGTTTGCCTGGAGTTATGAAGACTTAAGGGCCTATGACACAAACATCATCCAGCACAAGATACCTTTGAAAGAAAATCAAAAGCCCTTTAGACAAAAACTTCGCAGAATCAATCCAAAACAATTGCCTGCAGTTGAAAAGGAGATTAAGAAGATGTATGAGGTAGGCATAATTGTTCCCGTAAGGTTCTCTAATTGGGTCTCAAATTTAGTGTCTATGAGAAAGAAAACAGGTGAGATCAGATTATGCATCGATTTCAGAAATCTTAATAGAGCCTCACTCAAAGACAATTACCCTTTGCCTAAAATGGAACATATTCTTGAGAGGGTAGTGGGCTCTAAAAGAATCTCCCTACTTGATGGTTTCTTCGGTTATAACCAAGTCCTAGTAATCCCAAAAGATCAACTCAAGATAGCCTTTACCACTCCATGGGGCACCTTTATGTATGTAAAAATGCCTTTTGGACTGATGAACGCTGGTGCAACCTTCCAAAGAGCGATGGATATAGATTTTTTAGATGAGATAGGGCATTTCATTGTTATTTACTTGGATGACATAACAGTCTATTCTAAGACTGAAGAAGAACATCTAAAACATCTGAGGAAAGTGTTTGAAAAATGTAGAAGGTTTGGTCTGTCATTGAATCCCAAAAAGACTGTATTTGGGCTACAAGAAGGTAAACTTCTTGGCCACATTATATCCGAAAGGGGAATCAGGATAGACCCACGGAGAGTTGAGGGAATACTACAAATCACACACCCGAGAAACATAAAAGAGTTACAGTCCTTCATCGGGAAAATCAACTTCCTTAGGAGATTTATCCCCAACCTGGCTGAACACCTTAGAAATATGACTAACATGCTAAAGAAAGGTGAAGGGGTTAAATGGACTGTCAGAGCTAAACAATATCTTGAATTATTAAAACTTGCACTCACCCAAGCTCCTCTCCTGATCAGCCCAGATTTCACAAAGGATTTCTTGATTTTTTCATTTGCCTCCAAGCATACCACAGCTGCAGTACTTCTGCAGAAAAATTCTGAAGGAATGGAACAACCAATTGCCTTTTTCAGCAAAGCACGAAGGGATGCACCCTTGAAATAAAACATAATGGAAAAACAGGCCTATGCTCTGATTAAGGCCTTGAAAGATTTCAGGGTGTACATATTGCATTCTCACACCCTAGCTTATGTGCCCAACATCATAGTCAAAGATATATTGTCCCAAGATCCTGTTGTAAAGAGGGGAAAATGGATTGTTGTGATTTTAGAATATGACCTTGAGATAAAACCCACCAAACCGATTAAAGGTCAGGGCTTAGCTTGACTAATGGCTGAATCAAACTTAAAATCCCTAGACATTAACATGGTAAATACCCTGGATGAGAAACAAGAATTTCCTGATCCCACTGTTGAGGGAAATTTTCAGAGCTCTCCTTGGTATTCTGACATTCTGTATGTGCTTACACACCTCAACGCCCCACCCGAACTGTCAAAGACTAAGGCCAGATTCTTAAAGCTAAAAGCCAGGAGCTATTGCATATTGAATAACTGCTTATATTGGAAGAACCCAAATGGCCTATTGCTTAAATGTTTACCTGAAAATGAGGCAGAGGGGATTAAACAAGAATTCCATGCTGGAGAATGTGGAGGCCACCTGAGCTGGAAAGCCATTGAAAACAAAATACTCAGAGCTGGCTACTATTGGCCCATGCTCTTCAGGGATATCCATAAGATGATAATTGCCTGCCACAAATGCCAAATTTTTGAAGGCAAAAGAAAACTCCTTCCCTTACCTCTACAACCCATCACTGTTGGAGGTCCCTTTCTGCAATGGGGCCTAGATTTCATAGGGGAGATTCACCCTACTTCTTCTGCACAACATAAATGGATCCTAACCACCACAGACTACTTCACTAAGTGGATAGAGGCCATACTTACTAGGAATGCCACAGATTCAGTCATCATTAGTTTCCTAGAAGGTCACATCCTCTCTTAGTTTGGCTGCCCAAGGAAAATAATCACTGATAATGCTACTGCTTTCGGATCCAAGAAAATGGTTGATTTTTGTCACAGGTATCAAATAACACTCAGTCATTCAACTGCCTATTACCCTCAAGGTAATGGATTAGATTCTTAAAGCTAAAAGCCCGGAGCTATTTCATATTGAATAAATGCTTATATTGGAAGAACCCAAATGGCCTATTGCTTAAATGTTTGCCTGAAAATGAGGTAGAGGGGATTAAACAAGAATTCCATGCTGGAGAATGTGGAGGCCACCTGAGCTGGAAAGCCACTGAAAACAAAATACTCAGAGTTGGCTACTATTGGCCCACACTCTTCAGGGATATCCATAAGATGATAATTGCCTGCTACAAATGCCAAATTTTTGAAGGCAAAAGAAAACTCCTTCTCTTACCTCTACAACCCATCACTGTTGGAGGTCCCTTTCTGCAATGGCGCCTAGATTTCATAGGGGAAATTCACCCTACTTCTTATTCACAACATAAATGGATCCTAACCGCCACAGACTACTTCACTAAGTGGATAGAGGCCATACCTACTAGGAATGCCATAGATTCAGTCATCATTAGTTTCCTAGAAGGTCACATCCTCTCTCGGTTTGGCTGCCCAAGGAAAATAATCACTGATAATGCTACTGCTTTTGGATCCAAGAAAATGGTTGATTTTTGTCACAGGTATCAAATAGCACTCGGTCATTCAATTGCCTATTACCCTCAAGGTAATGGATTAGCTGAATTATCTAACAAGAGCCTGGTGATCATCATCAAAAAGCTGTTAGAAGAGAACAAAAAGTCATGGCATAACAAGTTGGTGCATGCTTTGTGGGCCGACAGGCTTACAACAAAGAAGTCCATTGGCATGTCACCATTTCAACTTGTCTATGGTATAGAAGCAGTGTTTCCTACCAGCCTTGGGGTACCAGTGATCAAGCTGGTCCAGGAGATTCAAATAGAAGAAGACAGTATGGTGAGAAGGATAAACCAAACAATTCACCTCCGGCAAACAAGGGAAGAGGTCTACAACAGAGCAGTGAAAGTTCAGGAAAATATAAAGAAATTGTTTGACAAAAGAACCAAAGCTACTGATTTCAAAATTGGGGATAAAGTTCTGAAATGGGACTCAAGAAGAGGGGATAAAGGAAATCACAGCAAGTTTGACAGTTTGTGGCAAGGTCCATACATCATTCAGGCTACTGTGGGTCCAAATGCCTTTTTCTTACAATAATTAGATGGTACAGAGCTGTTTGGGGGTCCTGTCAATGGCAGGATGCTCAAACACTACTTCTGCTGATTTACAATTTCCATTTTCCATTCCCATTGTACATACCATTACAGTTTTTATTTTCAAGAAAAAAGAGAAATGTTTCAAAAAACAGAAGAAAGGAGAGGTTCAGGCATGCTCAAAACATGAACCTCAGAAGTGAAAAATATTGGCTCTAATATGATCAAAACTTGAGCCAAAGAAAGAAAATACAGTTGGTCCTAACATGCTCAAAACCTGGACCAACAAAGCTGAAATGAGGAAAAGAAGTGACTCTAACATGCTCAAAACTTGAGTCACAAAGAGAAGAAGGATACTTCAAGTTGCAGATCTCAAGCCTACACAGTTTTGTTTTCAGTTTTCTGCAAATTTTGTCCATGTGCAACTGTTTTTATGCCTTGGACCCACAACAAGTCAAACAGTCTAATCCTGGCTTGACTGTTTTTCAATTTCTGTCGTAGAATATAGAGAAGAAATCTGCTGGACAGTTTAATCCCAGCGGATATTAGATTAGGTAGAGAAACATATGAGACCAACAGTGTAATCTGGTATCATGGAGGAATAAGGGTAGAAATAGAATAGGTTTATTTTCTGTTATAAAAATAAATGATGTAAAGGGTATGCTAGCTCAAATGCACCCTAGAACAAGAAACAATGTTAGGATTGTAGTGTGGGTAGGTAGTTTGTTGGGAAAGTTTTTCTGCCAATGTAATTTATTCATATTGTGGTAGATGAGCTAAAGAAAGAAAGGGATGTGTAAAGCAGCAGGCACCTGGCCTACACCAAAGATCTATTCTCTGAATTCTTGACTCCTTCAAGAAGAAGCCATCCCCATGTGGAGCCACTGTTAGCCCCTTATAAATTCCTTGACAAAGCAAGCAAGGGGCTAATTTGTTTTATAAGCCTGCAAGGAATGCATTTCCTTTGAAAACACATCATCCTTGCAGCCTTTTCATGTTCCTTGCCTTGTGACTGTTTCCCTCTGCTGTTCTAAGTAAATAAGCCTTGTTGATAAATAATTATGCCCCAAAAGGCTTTATTCTGCCCTTTATACCCTTGCAAAATGCTTCATTTTCACCCCTTTGTTCCTTTCCTTAAAGTCCCCTTTCTTCCCCCTAATTTCCTCTTTCCATCCCAGAAATCCCCACTAAAACATCCCTACTCCCTTTTTTTGTGCCGAAATCCCCCTCATTCCCCTATCGTTGCCCTTGGCTGGCCTTAAAATGCTTTAAAAATGGGCCAAAAAACCATGTTTTCTCTCCGCGTGCCTAAGCCCCTTTCGGCCTAGCCCTGCCCCTTTCCCCCCACATGATCGAATGTTAGAACCGGATGCTAGGCGAAAGGCGCTTTTTCATTGCGTTCATCTAGCGCGTCCACGACCATTGATCTTCACAAAATGAATGGCGATCACAGCCCCGCAGCCTCCATCGTCCAACTCGTGCATCGCTCATTCGTCGCATCTTAGCCATCCATCCAAAGCTTCAAATCCGATGGTCCTTATCCCTCTGTCCTCCTGTGGTCCCCTCATCCACTCGTTGTACAAACCCGCTGGTTTATATCGCACCGCCTTTGGGCGGAGGGCGGTATTTCTTTTTCGGGAGTGATTCCATACAACAAATGACGTGTGGCACCTGTACGACAGCAAAACCACCATCCCATCGCGCGTTAAAGTCAGTCCGTGGATGCAGAGCGATATTCATATCAGCCGTCAGATCTGCCCTTGCCCATCCAACGGTCATCGCTCAACGAAGTCACGCGGGGTTTAACCCATAGTCTCTGTACCCCTGGCCCACCATTCGTCGTCCTCCACCATGTGTTCAACCATCGATCTCCTCTCAGATCTGATGGTCCAGATTGTCTCCCCGCTGTTGACTCTTCTGTCATCGCCCGGTCCTGCCACGTCACCCCCACGTGTACCTGTCGTATATTCTCCCCCATCCCATATATTTGTTCATAGGTCGGTTTTATTAAGGATTTTCATTTAAATCTCCTCTGCGCTCCGCCATTAAGGTTTCCCTCCATCATTCCTCTCCATTACTCCGCCATTTCACCAGTCGCACGGCCATTTTTAGTCATCCACTACATTCACCACCCCATTCATTGTTGTCTTAATAGTTTCGTGTTCTGCAGGGTTTCAGGTAGACGGGAAACTGCCATAGCTTATTATCTCTGCCACAGTGACATAAACATAGGAAAAGACCACTTCCAAAGGCCGATATAATAAAAGATAGCCTGGGAAGGTGGCTGACAGGACTTGCATTAAAGAGTAGATTTCAAACTCTGCAAATCCTTCCGGTGCCATTAACACATAGATTTCATAGTCAGAGGTATAAATGGAGCAGCAGAGAGCTTAAGGCACGCAAATGAAGACATACAAGCCTTAGGTTCAAATATTTAGAGGCAAAGTACCGGATTGAAGACCCAGGGACCACGCAGAAGGTACAACACGTAGAAATAAATGCATATCAGGGGTTTCTACAGCAGCAGAATGTTTTTCCTTCATAAAAGACTAAGCGCCCATGTAGTGTTCAATCTTTGCCGTGCTCCGGAGAGATTTTCTACCCTGAAGCAGCTCCAGTATTATCAGAGCATTTATTTCATCAGTATGGTAGACTTCTTAATCATTCGTTTATCTTTTGTTTATTCACCAATAGCATCACATAGTCAGGTAGATCAAAGTACATCAAGAAGCATACCTAGAATTAATGGAAACCTGAAGAAGACCACTCTACCATCCAAAGAGTGACAGGAATTAAATGCTCAGAATTTAAACAGAATGGATTTCGGCCCTCTTTCTTCTCAGAAGTTTTAATACTACATTTAGTTCTTCACCTACTTCCATTGATTCCCTTCAGCTATAAAACTCATGAGATGATATTGTAAAGGTTGTTGATCAGTTATCAGAGAACTGCAAGTAGTTTCTTTTGAGACACAGTCTCTGTGTAAAGTTGTAAGATAGGTCAAAGGAGATGTTTTCAGACTGAGTATTTAGCTATTGGCAATGTTGTACTTGATTGGTATTGATATTTAATATGGCAAGAACATTTCTTTGGATCCTGATATGAAGCAGCGGTGATGTTTCCTATCTCTGTGTTTTAATTCATTTCATTTCGTTTCTACTGGCTCGCATCAGAATATTGGCATAGGATTTACCCTTGTTAGGTACCCTATGTTTCTGCTCTCCTTGCCATTAATGTTTCTCTTCTAAATGTGTTATCTAAGAATTTATTTCAGTTGGTTTAACCAGTGTAGTGGATGTTATTTCCTGCTCTTTGATGTATGAATTAAATGCATTCAGCTCTTAGATATTTTCTTGATAAGGATTTAGTTGGAATATTTGGGAACACTGGGGATTAGATTTAGCCCTGTCCACTAGGATCCTTGTGTGACCAGCTGGTCTTTAACTTTTTGCTCTAAATCTGTGTTATCTCCTCCCCTCCTACCTCTCCATATCACACATCATCTTTAAGATCCAATGTTTCAGGTGACTAGCCCAATTCAAAGCTTGCACATTGGATATTAAGAAAATCCTTTCCTGACTCCATTTCCCAATGGTTTTTGGATATTTCCTGGAGAATTTCACCTCTGCCTTATCCCACTTTGCTCATCCTGGTCTTACACTGAACCGTTCCTTCCTGATAACCAGCAACCAAAACAAACAAATCAAACAACCAAACCCTGTGCCTATAACTAGCCTAACATCTTAACATTCGAGCATCAAAGACAATATACTTTGACCATCATAGAGAGATCCCTCTCTGGACCCAGGAGGGCTAGATCTTGAGGTTTGAAAGTGGTTTGATGTTGTCTCATCTTTTGGTATTTCCAACCTTTCCAAAACATGGGAACCCCAACATGGTGCATCTGAAAGCTCAGATGAATCTTCCAATGAAGAGGGAACCTCTGAATTTGTATTAATGGCCAAGGAAGAGCCTGAAGGACTCCCTCTAGAAGATGAGGAAGAAGGTGAAGTTGATCTTGAGGGGGAGCTAAGAAGTGCCCTAGAGGAAATAGATAGACTTAAACTAAATTGTAGAAAACAGAAAGACATTCTCCTCAAATATGTAAGAGAAGAACAAAATTTAGAAGACCTCATTCAGTTGAAAGTAGAGCTTGAATAAGCCAAGAAGGTAGAAGAGACTCTACTTAATCAAATTGAGGATAAAATTCAGAAGCAATAGAAATTGGAAGAAGAAGTAGTATGCTTAAGGAAGAAATTAGAAAACACCCAAAGGAAATTGTCAATAAACATTTGTCAAATGAAAAGATTTGATAAGTTGAATAACATACTAGATGCTCAAAGATCTCCACTGATAAAAAATGGAATAGGTTATGAAGGAGAAACAAGTAAAGCCAAAGAAAAAGATAACAGGAATATAATTTTTGTAAAAACTGTTAAGGAAAATGAAACGGATTAGAAGGTTCCTACAGAAGTAGCATCCTACAATGAAGTAAATAGAAACAAGAAGGAACCTCAAATGACAAAGAAAGAAATTAATAAACAGTCAACTGAAAAAGGCTCATACACTCCTGAATATATAAAATTTGGAAGCTATCAAAGGAGATTCTTCCCCCCATGAAAAATGTCACTTGTTATGCCTGCCACAATCTGGGACATATTGCTACATATTTTCATAAAAGGAGAATCGATTCCAACTAGCAAAGGATGCAAAAAATGAAAAGACTACCTCAAGCTAACAAATGGAGAAGACAACCCTTCACCAGGTATGCTAATTGTTTTTATGGGTATTGTTTTTACTGTAAGGAATTCGGCCATAAAGCCAAGGAGTGCAGAACTTATGGACAAAGACTGATGTTCAAAACCTCAAGGAGATTTATGAATTATGGAGAGTTCACTTGGACTCATAATTCTGCTAAAAATATGATCAAATGCTGTGTATGCCATAAAATCGGACATATGTCTTCCCAATGTCCTCTCAAAGAATGTGGTCCATCTTCTTAGAAAAGGTGCCAAACAAATAGTTTCCTACAGTGGAAAAGGAAGTTGAATAAGTGTGACCTAGCTCTAATAGCCCAAGATCAGAAAAGCCAATGGTATTTGGATAGGGGATGCTCAAAGTATATGACTAGAGACAGAAGCAAGTTTATAACCTTTGATGAAAAGAAATCTGGAAATGTGACTTTCGGCAATGATAAGGCAGGGAAAATCAAAGGAAAAGGCTCAGTTAGTTTGGATAATGGAAGAGGAAAGGCCCAAGATGTACTATTTGTGGATGGGCTGAAAGCCAATCTGCTAAGTGTCAGTCAAATGTGTGACAAAGGTTGTGAGGTCCTTTTTAGAGCACAAGACTGTGAAGTAAGATCAAGCACCACAGGAAAGAACTTAATCAAAGGTATTCGAATAGAAAGTAATGTCTATATAGTGAAAGGAATGAAGCATGCCACCTAAGAAAACTTGATGAATCATGGCTATGGCATAGAAGATTGGGACACCTTAACTTTGACCACATCATCAGTCTGAGCAAGAATAAAGAAGTCAGAGATATGCCAGCAATAAAGAAGCCTTCAAATACCATGTGTAAATCTTGCCAATTGGGAAAACAGACCCGCACATATTTTAAGACCAAAGATGAACTATTAATAAGTAGGCCACTGCAGCTTGTACGCATGGACCTATGTGGACCTTCAAGAACTAAAGCACCAAGTGGAGAATCTTATTTCATGCTGATAATAGATGATTTTTCCAGAATGACGTGGGTAGAATTTCTCAAATATAAATCTGAAGCACTGGAGAAATTCAAGATATTCAAGGCATTGGTAGAAAATCAAACATGATGCAAGCTAAAGTGCATCAGATCAAACAGAGGAGGTGAATTCACAAACTATGATTTTGCAGACCTATGCAATGAGCATGGGATAAAACAACAGTTTACAATTGCAGGTACACCTCAACAGAATGGAGTGGAAGAGAGACAAAACAGGTCAGTACAATAGATTGCCAGAGCAATGATGCAAGAAAGTAACATTCCCCAAACCTTCTAGGCAGAAGTAGTACACACAACTGTTCACATTCTTAACAAAGCTCATTTAAGACCAAACAGTGACAAGACCCCTTACGAACTATGGCATGGTAAACCAACATCAACCAAACACTTTAGAGTCTTTGGAAGAAAGTGTTTCATAAAAAATAATGATGAAAACCTGGGAAATTTTGATGCAAGAGCTGATGAAGGAATATTTTTAGGATATGCATCCAAGAGTAAGGGTTACATGTGCTACAACAAAAAACTACAAAAAATTGTGGAAAGCATTGATGTAAGATTTGATGAAGATCTACCAAACAGAACAAGAAGTACAAGATGCAGCAATTCTCCAGAAGATCATGAAGAAGAGAACCAAGATAATGATGAACTGAGGAAGACAACAGAAGATATTGAATTAAACTCAAAGGGTCCCTCAAGACACACTGAAAAGAATCATCCAGAAGATAAAATCATTGGGGACAAGAGTGTTGGAGTCCAGACTAGAAGACAGTTAGCTGAACAGACAGAAGAAGTACACCTAGCTATGTTATCACAAATAGAGCCAAAGAAGTTTGAATAAGCCAGCAAAGACAAATATTGGGTGAATGCTATGAATGAAGAACTAGACCAAATTGAGAAAAACAATACTTGGGAATTAATTCCAAGATCCGTTGGAAAAAATGTCATTGGCACAAAATGGATATTCAAGAATAAGATGAATGAACAAGGGCAGGTAATCAGAAATGAAGCCAGACTTGTATGCAAGGGATATTCACAAATTGAAGGTCTTGAATATGATGAAACCTTTGCCCCTGTAGCTAGAATGGAAGCAATCAGAATGTTTTTTGCCTTTGCATGCTATCATGATTTCAAGGTATATCAAATGGATGTGAAGTCTGCCTTCCTGAATGGAGATTCAGAGGAAGAAGTATACATGGAACAACCTGAAGGATTCTCCTTAACAGATAAACATGACTATGTGTGCAGACTAAAGAAAGCCTTATATGGGCTAAAACAAGCTCCTCGAGCATGGTATTCAAGGCTGGAAAAATACTTGCAAAAACAAGGGTTCAAGAAAGGAGGAGTAGACAGCAATTTGTACATAAAGGCTAATGAAAATGAACTCTTAATTGTAGTAGTGTATGTAGATGACATCATGTTTGGAAGCAACAAAGATAAGTTAGCAAAAGGATTTGCTGAAGAAATGAAATTAGAATTTGAGATGTCTATGATTAGAGAGCTCATCTTCTATTTAGGACTTCAAATTCAACAAAAGAACACAGGAACATTCATCTCACAAGAAAAATACTTAAGAGAGATGTTGAAAAGGTTCCAAATGGAAGACTGCAAACCTGTGTCAACTCCCATGAACACTGGAAGCAAGCTATGTGCTAATGATGGATTTGTAGATATAGATCAAAGAATTTACAGATCCATGGTAGGAAGTCTGCTATACCTAACAGCTTCTAAACCAGACATTATGCTAGTTGTAGGACTTGTGGCAAGATATCAAGCAACACCAAAACAAAATCACTTACTAGCAATTAAGAGAATATTCAGATATCTACAAGGAACTGCACATTATGGGCTATGGTATCCAAAAGGCAAAAGCTTCACTTTGACAACATATACAGATGTAGATTGGGCCAGCTGTGTGGATGACAAGAAAAGCACAAGTGGAGGTGCATCGTATTTGGGAAAAAGTCTGGTGGCATGGCTAAGCAAGAAGCAAACTTCTATCTCACTATATACAGCAGAAGTAGAATACATAGCAGTAGCAACATGTTGCACGCAAGTAATGTGGATGAAACAAACTCTCCAAGACATGAAGGTAAGCATTGATGAACATATTTCTATCAAATGTGACAATACAAGTGCAATAAGTATATCAAAAAATCCTGTACTTCATTCAAAAACAAAGCACATCCCAATAAAGTACCACTTCCTTAGATAACAAGTAGCAAAAAAAGTAGTGAAGTTGGAATATGTTCCAACAAAGGAACAAATAGCAGACATATTCACAAAACCTCTTGCTAAAGAACCATTCGAATATCTAAGAGACAAACTAGGGGTAGTTTCTGGAGATGTTACTCTCTGACATGAAAATAAAGCATCATTCCAGGGGGAGATCAGTCAACAAATATTGTCACAAAAGAGCCAGAGCTTGTGAGCAGTACATGGAACAGGTCCTCAAGATCATAGTATTATGGACAAGATTTGGAGACCACACTAGGAAATGTGCAACCCTTTGCCATTGATGTCAAATGGGGAGGAAAAGAAAGAAAAATAAGAGTATTAAAGCATTATTGCCATCAATGCCAAAGGGGGAGACTGTTGGAAATATTTTCATTGATGGCAAAAGAGAAGAAATAAGAACCAGCAAGAAGAGGCAGCTCTGACACCAGGAAGAAGCAGAGGTAGCAGAGAGAGCATTAGACATGAAGAAGAGGCAGTAGTGAGGTTGAAAGGGCCATTTAAGTTGAAGATTTTGTTTATTGATCCTTAGAAAGACTGAGTAAATGTACAAATGAATTTATGGGACAGAGAGATCTAATTATATGGTTGATTGTGTGATTTGAGATGAAAATTGGAGTTTTAGAGAAAGGGCGCATCGAAGGATAACTTAATTGCAGAAAGGCCGAAATAAATAGGGCGGAACTCTGAATTGAAGTGCAACATCACCGTGAACAGAGAATAAGTATGTTGGAAGGTTTAAACTAGGATGCAGAATCATGAAGGGAAAAAGCAATGAGGCGAACAACCAGAATAGTCATTGAAGTGAATCAAGAAGAATTCAAGTGCAGAGGCACCATGATGAAGATTTATGGCACAAAAAATCATAGAAATATCACATTATTAAACCAGCGAAGAGAATGGCACAAGTTTGAGAGAGGGTTCATATATATGGATTATATGAAATCTGTGAATGTACACACAACGAAGAACGCTCTAAAGGGAGTCAAAAGAATAAGACACAGTTGTGAAACGGAATGGCTTGGGAGCGAAGACACAACAATTAGAATGGATAGAAATTAACGTAGCAAAGTCGAAGGAGTTAAGCGAGACTAAAATGTTGAAACAGGTATGCGTAAATGCCTTGTAGAAGTGTTAATGAAGCAAAGACTTAACATCTAAAGAAGGCGGAGGTTAAAAAATGAAGGATGCAGAATTGTGAGTGAAGCAGAACCTTGAATAAATAGTGAGGGTGGTTTTGGAGGTAGAAAACCAGCGGTCTCGCACTTTTTAAAAATGGTAAGCAGAATGTCGAAAAAAATGTGATATTGGTCTTTTAACGACACGTGGCGTAGGTGGTATTCCAAAAAATGCGATTTCCATTCGATGGTGAAGGTGGAAGATCCAAGGGCTTTTGCACGGGAAAGTTGTCGATTTGTTAACGCAGCTTTTATCGCATGAGTTGAAGGATTTAACCCGTGTGCGCCTTTGTAATGTGATAGGCGTTAGATTATATACATTTCAGATGGAGTATGTGAATTCCGTTGGATGGGCAGACATGCTGGTGCGTTAATTGCTATGGGTCCAGAACATAATATATGCCAAAGGATAAGCTTTACAGGTTTAAAGTTGATTTCTATTATAAATTCATTATGATAGACACAAGCAGCAAAAGGGTTTTTAATCCAAGCCGAAGTATACAATGAAACGTTCCATGAAGCCTAGTAAGTAAAACCATATATATGATAATTGGGTTGCGAGAACAAAGTTTATACTTTGTGATTAGACTAAAGTCAAATGGTAACTATGAATATTTAGAAAATGGTGATTGAGAAGCATTGTTATATGTGTTGAGTCAATGTTATAAAGGGGTTTTCCATTCTATGGTTTTAACCATTAAATTTATAAAATGGAATACAAGCTTCCGCATATTGTCAAAGTTGCCAACGTTTAAAAGGTATGAAACCGACATTCAATAAAATGATATTTTATCAAAGGTTGAGCCCGAATTAATTCTGAATGGTTAAATAGAATGGAAAGATGAGTTTATTAACCCTATGGGCCATTTGATTTGGGGTCTAATATAAACCAATCCTTTGTATGAGTGATTGCTATGAAGCGTGAAGCGAAGTAAATAAAGATTGGGGAATCATTATTTAAATGAATATGAATCATGGTTTATAACATATGATGAAGAACGAGTGGCCATTGTATTGAGTTTTCCCAAAGCTGATTTCAGAAATGATAACCATAGTGTGGACTTGGAAGAAACGTTAAAGTGTTGAATTCCCTTTAATAAAAGGGAAGTCAAGTGAAAGATCATCATAAATATGATGTTTGGAACCTTGGTTATTTAATCAAGATTGAAGAGATTTATCCAATGCGGTTATAAGAGGATTGAAATATGGTTCTTAACCATAGGTTTGAAGATGAAAAGAGAGAAAGCTTCTGCTCATGTAATTGGTTGTATGGCTGTATAACTCATAGTGAAATGATTTATAAAAGAACTTCCGCAATGAACAAAGATTGCCCAGATTGGAGAGATTGAGGACCCTTTTGGATGATTAATTAGAAATGAATTTTTATATGCATGAGACTGTGAGAGTTATTTGGAGGCTAAACTTGCAAAGAAGTTATATATGCAGCAGATACACAATTACAGTAAACAGGAGAGTATGCAAAAACTAAAAAAGACAGTGACAACAGCAGAAAAGACAAATACACAGTGAACCAAGAACTAAAGGGGTTGAATGAGACATATCTGTTACAAATGTAAATGTAAATGTTTTAATTGATTTTATATTGTTTGTAATGCAAAGGAAAGTCTCCGGAGGCAAATAAATATCCCACTGTAATATTGAAATGTATACATATTATTATATTTTTCTAAATATGCTAGGAAAGAAATGAGAAGGTGGAAGTCAAAGAGTCATGGCTGTTCATTTTGAATTCCCTGTGGAATACAAACAGTCATGAGGTGAACTCTATAAATGATAACACATAGATATGCATAGAGAGGTTAGAGAATGGAGAAATGAGACAGAGAGGGTAAGAAGAAGAAGGAGCAGATAGAGAAGCTGTGAATATTCAGAAATGATATAAGACATATATGAAGACTGGTGTACAGCAGAGAAGAAGGAACAGAACAAAGCTGATATCCAGGTAAATCAGCATGTGGTTTTTTGGTTATGAAAGAGTGAGGAAGTTGGTGCTTCCATATCAAGTTGTAGCTTGATGATGTCAGTTGTAGCTGACTGAGGTAGGGGCCTCTTGTAGGTTGTAGCCTGCAAAAAATAGATAGGAGTTGGAGCTTCCTTGCAAGTTGTAGCTTGCAGAATTGAGGTAGGAGCCTCCTGTAGGTTAGTGCCTACAGAAAATCAGTGGTGAGAGGGAGTTGGAGCTTGCCTTTGCATCACAACAATAATAAGATGTGGTTTTCTCCCTTATGGGTTTCCACTTATATCTGTTGTCTATGTGCATGATGATTATGTGTTGATATTCAGTATTTAATCTGCTTATTACCTGCTGCTCACTTATTAAGATTGTTGTTCCATTATATAATAATTTGATCATGAAATGATGGCGTAAATAAGTTTAAAGGAAAGTTTTAAAAGACCTTGAATGTGTTAAACTAATTCACCCCCCCCCCCCCTCTCAGTTTAACCAAGGGTTCAACAGTGATTACCCTTCTGGTAAGATACCATTTTTAGCTCCCCCCGCTAGAGTCTTTTTGGTGTCTGTTATGGCTATGTTGAGCCTTCCCAATTTGTCCTTAGGGATCCTAGTCTAGTACATTGACCCCCCAAAAAACACTCCACCAAGTTAGCTCAAACCATATACCTCTCTAACCTCAGTTCAAACAGTCTCCACGACCCTTCCCTTTTCTTCAGTTCCACATCCACCTCAATAGGAACCTAATCTTGTTGCAAAAGCATCTAGTGAGGGGGGAAAAGCCAAAAAGAAGGAACCTAAGGAAAAGGCCCCACAAACAACCCTTTCTCTTCCTAATCCTCCAAAGCAGTCACCTCCATGCGCTTTGTGTGATGTTGTTGGGCATGCCACCCATGACTTTCTTTAGCTTCCTCGTCTCAAAATTGTGGTCAATGAGATGTTTCCTGAATCTGACATCCTGGAGGTCCATGTTAATTTATCTGATTCAGCTAAGAACCTCAAATCATTGTGCACAAACCAACCCTATGCTTTGTGTGATATTTATGGCCACTATTGTCATATTTTTCCCTGTCTTGAAGAATTTTTTGATACCCTTGAGGCAATTCTCAAAATAGAGGCCGCTCGTAGTGGATCATGTACCCCTCTACTTGTGAGTTCTTCTTCAGCAGAACCGAAGGAAATTTTAGCACCCATTGTGATACCTCCCCCCAATGTCGAGATGACAAAATCCTTAGTCGTTATTCTCTATCTATCATCATCCATGAGATCCATGGTGGTAGACCCCTCTAGGTCATCCCTTTCTGTTTCAGTCGAACCTCCCTTGGTGAACACCTTGGTCTCAACATCGGTAGATGTTTCATCTACTAGTTCTTCATCTACCCTCTGTAGCGATCTGTATGTGAACCATATCTCTCATGATGATGCATCAAGTAGCCTCTCCGCATCATGTCCTCCCATATTTCATTCTGATGAAGACATTATGGAAGCCATGACCACCTCTAATTTTCCCAAAGATGATATTCACCATAGTGCGTACTTCCTTTCGCAGCAGTCCCATGACTAGTATGTTGTGGAGTCTAGAGACTTCATCCACGATGAAGCCGATTGGTTTAGAAATCCCATTCCTGCACCAGAAACTTTCGAAGAAGGAAATATGGCCAATATATATCCTACCATTAAAATTAACATTTTCGATAAACCAAGGGTAGAAGAAAAAATTATCTTGGGGGCACATTGCACCCTGGAAGAAATTTAGGCTTACACTAAGCTATTCAAGGAATTCCGTGATGTTTTTGCCTGGTCCTATTTGGAGATGCCCAAACTTGATCCTGCCATTGTTGAACACCATATCGATACATGGCCTAATGAAAATCATGTTCGTCAAAAGTTGAGACCCATCAATCCTTCCAGACGAGAGGCTATCAAAGTCGAAATTGATAAGCTCAAGCAGGCTAGTTTTATCTATCCCATTGAATACACCATGTGGGTTTCCCACTGGGTTACTGTTCTTAAGAAACAAGGCACCATCTATGTCTACACTAACTTTCATGACCTGAACAAAGCTTGTCTGAAAGACAACTTCCCCACACCATTTATTGACCAAATCATTGACGAGTGTGTGGGGCATGAGGTTCTATCCTTTATGGATGGTTTCTCTGGGTATAACCAGATTAATATCCGTCATGTTGATTAGTTAAAAGCTACGTTCATTAGTCCATGGGGAACTTCTTCTTATAGGGTCATACCTTTTAGCCTAAAGTATGCTAGAGCCACCTTCTAGTGGGCCATGTCATATTGCTTCCATGACTTGGCTCATATTATCCTTGCCTACCTTGAAGATCTCACTACTCGTTCTAGGCATTGGGCGCAACACATTTGTTGGAACGGGGTCTCCTAACAAGTTGCGAAACTAGTCCATTTTGATTACTTTTGATTATATTTAGTATAGCGCAGGGGTTTTGGGGTGGGTCAAAGCCCCGAATGCATTGTAATGGGTCAAAGGGTAAACTAAGGGTTCGAAAACCATGGGTTGCAAACCATAGGAAAGTTGGAGTTAGATTGTTATAAATAGAGATGTATTTGGCATCGAAAAGGATAGGAATTGATGAGATATTGATGCGATATGTTGCTTAAGAGGTCTGTTTGGGTTTTGGGGAATGGAATCCTACTGGCTATGTGCGTAGAGATCTTAGCCCAGCTATGTGCAGAGCCTACTGCTGTGTGCGCAATTTGGGAAGGGAATTGTAAGGAAAGATTGATGAATGAATGAATGCGAATGATTATTAGAGATCTGAATCTATGAGTTCTATTATGTGAAATGCTGATAATTGCTGTGTTATGTATTTTCTGTCTTTAAGCTACGAAAGATCTGTGTACTGAGCTCTTGGATCTAGATCTGTTTTGTTCTATTTATGTAATGTTGTGTTGATGATATAATAAACCTATAACTATAGATCTAGTGCATGTGGATGCGAATAGGAAAATAATTAACCCTGTGCAGGATAAGGTAATCTGGGAATTACAGTTACAGGATGCAGCCTTGCTTGCATTACCTATCCTTTCTCAGGGTGCGGAAACCTGGTTCCAACACCCACCCATACTACTTTGGGTGAGACTGTGACCTGCGAAAGCAGGTCGCTGTCGAAAGGGCCAGTAGTATAGGGGTTTGTTGGAAAACCTTGCACACCAAACCTGGGTCAGGAACCCTCAAGCCAACAAATGGTTCCGTTGCTGGGACCGAAGAAGTTTGAGAAGCGAGTTTTGGTAATGGCAGTAGAGATATAACGTAGGGTTGAATGAGTGATATTCGGGGTGGAAGCGCAACGCAGAGCGGTAAGAATTATCGAAACAGCCAAGAGGAGGATCGCTCTACTCATAGTCCACTGAAACCTACACAAGGTCTATCAGCTACCCCGACGATAGGGCCCCAGGAGGATAAACTAGAGGAGCCCATGGCGGCACACTTAAAGTTACCTACCTTTAAGGGAACAACCGATGAGGACATGGAACGATTCTGGTTCGTGGCTGATTCGGTATGGATAGCACAAGGGGTGGTAAGCGATACTGTGAAGAGAGCATAGCTATCCTTGGGTTTCGAAGAAAGGGCGCTGGACTGGTATATGCGGTATATATCTCAAAACGGGGGCACAATGCTTCAGAATATCAAGGATGCCCTAAAAAAACAATTCCAAAAGCCGAAATCCTATTCCCAGCTAGTAGCGAAAGTAAAAGACTTCAAGCAAGGAATGTCTGAGTCGGTATGGGAGGACGATCAACGGCTAAAGAAAGAAATCAGGGAAGGTGAGTTCAAATACGATGACAAACAACACATGGAATGGTTCATCGCTATGCTACTACCCCACTTACGCATACCCATGGGCCACCAGACCTTCGAATCGCAGGAAAAAGCCTTGGAAGCTGCCATGAAACTTGAAGCTGCGCCTAAGGATGACACTAGGGAGGGAGTGCAGCTAATTCAGGAGTAGCTTGGAGCCATGCACATGGAAATAAAGAGCTTATGAATGGAACGGGGAAAAGGAGTCAGCACAAACCTCTAGTGCGAAGATTGCCGGGTAACGGGACTACATGATATGATCCAGTGTCCTCGGATAAATAGGGGAGAATTGAAGCAACAATGGTGCTGGTTCTGCCGATCCATAGGGCATGATGAGAATAATTTTCAAACGTATGACTTGTTGGAAGATCAAGGAAACCTCTATAGGGTACAATATGATCCTGCCTCTCCGATATCTCTCTCGATCTTTGGTGGCTCTCCTACGGGGGGCATGGGGGATAGGGAGGAAGTGCAAGACAAGGACGGGGCCAGTTGATTTGCTACAACTGTGGAGAGGAAGGGCACTTCGCTAGGGACTGCCCAAACCCCACTAGGAAAACCTGTAAATATTGCCGACATCTGGACCATGAGATCGAAGACTGCCCGGTCTTGCTAACCAAAATGAAGGAAAAATAGTGTACCCCCACACAAAATGTATAGAGAGTCAAAACGGAGCTAAGGAGAAAAGACCCCAGAAAACAGGAGTCGCTGGAAGCTCCTGCATAGCCACCAGCACCCCTCCAGGCAGAAGAAGAGGTTGAAACCTTGTTAAGAGCATGCTTGAAGCTACTACGTAACCCACAGGCTGGAAAGAATCTTCAATTATTACCACAGGGTTGCGCAGCCCAGCCCAGCACAACGGATAAGGTTAAGGAAGTACACAAATTACGTAGCTACAAAAGGCACACCGAGAAGGAAATGCGATTGACTGCAAAGATTGGTGACTATGAGATAGATCAGGTTATCCTTGATCTTGGATCTGATGCAAACGTCTTACCAAAAAAGACATTGCAACGAATGGGGGAACTTAAATTAGACTGGTCCACCATCCAGTTGTGAATGGCAAATCAACAGAAGGTCATCCCTCTGGGAAGGTTTCCAAACTTCATGGTCGATATCATAGGAGTAAAGGCCCTCGCTGAATTTGAGGTCATAGAAATTGTGGAAGATACAGATCCCTATCCTACCCTCCTAGGATTAGACTGGGCTATCGACGTAGGGGGCATCATTAATCTAAAAAAATGTAGCATGGTGTTTGAGAAGAATGGTACACGTGTAATAGTACCACTGGAGCCCGCTAAAGGTATGCGCTATACAGAACCAACATATGAAGAGGAGGAGCTCAATCACATCTACAGGATGATGGCACAGGATGAAGACTAGGGTGACCCTACAACAGGTAGAGCATTCGATTGGGAAAACAACAGGGATTACTTTTCTGACCCGGATGAAGTAATTGAGAGGTGGCAGACCCGGCTACACAATGTACCAGCACTACAATGCCCTCAGGTTGCAAGGACCCTCTACTGCATTACTTCGGAGGTAAGGGACCTTCCCCACTTTGATGAGTCTAGTACTTTCCAAGACTTCTTAAGAACATTAGAGGCTAGGGTGCCAAAATATCGATGGCTCTGGGCACTCAATCTAGCATTGCGTGGCATGCCTACACACTAGTGGGATACCCATAAGAAAACATTTCCAGACTAGGAGACGTGTCGGGATAGGATGATACTATGGTTCGCGCCTCCCGCTGATATGTGCACCAAGATATTCCTAGGACCTGGGGACCCCCGTGTGCATCTACGTACTTGGACAATCAAATGGGCCGATCGAACTCCAAAAGAATGGATGCATCTATTTATACATGCTTTGGGCCCTATCCCGGCTACTTGGTACTTGGATGTAGAATTACATCAACGGACCCGCCACTGGGAAATATTAAAGGAGGACTTTATTGGAACGTTCGGACTTATTAGGGGAACATATATGCTTGACGAAGCCCTGCAAGACATTGATACATTCATCTTTAAGAAACCTCACCCACAAAACCCACCAGTCGTTCTGACGTGGGAGGCCCAGATGCAAGACATAGTCAACTACCGGAGCTTGATGATTAACGAAGAAGAGGATAACCCAAGGAATATCTCTGTTCCAAAATCTGAAGGGGAACATACCATTATTGGACCATTTCTCCAGGATGTTGATATAATGCAACCTCTCTACCTACGTGAAGTTAATATTGGAACAAAAGAACACCTTAAGCTGGCTAAAATTGGGGACTATTAGGATGAAGGCACCATGGGCAAAATTGCTAAACTACTTACAGAGTACCAAGACTTATTCCCGACAAAGTTTTCTGAGCTCAAAGGAATCACTGTGGACATTATAATTATGCACATCACCCTGAAGCCAGAGGCATGGCCCGTCAAGTAGTGGCCCTACTGGTTGAATCCTAAGTATAAGCAAAAGGTCAAAGAAGAGTTGGAAAAAATGTTGACCGCAGGTATCATTGAACTAGTGGAATAGTTGGATTTGGTAAGCCCAATGGTCGTTCAGGAGAAAAAAATAAAGGGGGAAATATGCATCTGTGTGGACCTATGAAAGCTGAACGATGCCCGCATTCATGACCCTTTCCCTACTCCCTTATCCGATGAAATCCTTGATAGTGTGGGTGTTCAGGAGGCCTATTCCTTCACTGATGGATTCTCGGAATACCACCAGATCAGAATTGCACCTGAGGATCGCAGTAAGACAACCTTTTCCATCGAATGGGGTTCCTTCTAGTATACGATCATTCCCTTTGGTCTTAAGAACACACTTGCTATATTTTCAAGTGTTGTGGTGGCTATGTTCAAAGAATTTATTCATAAGTTCCTGGAGGTTTATTTCGATGACTAGACGGTTTTTGGCTTAGTAAAAGAACATGTGTTGAACCTGTGCTTATGTTGAATGCATGCCAGAAGCACCAGATCTCCTTGAATATCAAAAAGTGTATCTTCTATGTACCTTTCAGAATCTTGGTTGGACACATAGTCTGTCGGCAAGGACTAATGGTTGATCTTGCAAAGATAGCCGTAATTATCAACCTGGCAGCCCCCACCATGGAGAAACAGTTGCACTCCATTCTCGGTCATACAGGGTATTACAGAAAATTCATTCAAGGATACGCTCTGATCACAACACCCATGGAACATCTACTAAAAAAATATGTCTCTTTTTTCTGTAATGATGAATGTCAGAGGAGCTTCAAGCTACTAAAAGAGAGGATGATTTTTGCACCCATACTGATATTCCCTGACTGGTCCAAGGAATTTCACGCACATTTTGATGCGTAAGGTATTTCCCTAGGCACGGTCCTCACGCAACCTGGTGAAGGAGATATTGATCACCCGGTTACCTTTTCTAGCCGCGAACTCTCAAGCGCCGAAAGAAATTACTCTACCACTGAGCGTGAAGGAATGGCTATGGTGTACGCCCTACAAAAATATTGACACTATCTGCTGGGTGGACACTTTAAGATGTTCATAGACCATTCAGCTTTGAAATACCTGGTCAACAAGGCTGTGTTGGGGGGGAAGATTTGCCATTGGTTGTTGTTGTTTCAAGAATATGATTTTGAGATCATCGTTAAGCCTGGAAGGTTGAATGCAGGCCCAGATCATCTGTCTCGTATCGACACAGGGGAAGAACCTAGTAACCTGGAAGAAGGCTTACCCGATGCGTAGTTGTTTACCATTAAGATGGTTGATGCTCACTTTCCTGATATCATTGAGTTCCTTACTACGGGTGTGGCCCCTACTGCGTATTCGGTACAACAAAAGGAGTTGGTCACCCAGGTTGTAGACTTTACTATCATCGTAGGATAGCTATACAAGCTAGGCACCGATGAGATACTCCGCAGATATGTATTGGAACATGAACAGCCCACTGTCCTCATTGAAGCACATGATGGAGTCGTAGGTGGCCACTACACTGGTAGGGCTACGACACAAAATATTTTGAGGGCTGGCTTATGGTGGGCTACCCTGCATCAAGATTCTTACACCTATTGTAAACCGTGTGATACATGCTAGCGAACTGGCCGACCCTCATGACGAGATGATATGCCATTAAAGCCTCAAATGGCCCTACAAGCTTTTGATAAATGGGCCATTGACTTTATAGGACCTATCAATCCACCAGGCAAGAAAACAAGCGTGTGCTACATTATCACTACCATAGATTATGTCACACTATGGGCTGAGGCACAAGCAGTAAAATATTGTACTGTTGATACTGCTGTGCACTTCATCTTTGAGCAGATTTTGACCCGGTTCGGCTGCCCAAAGATCTTAATGAGCAACAAAGGTACACATTTTGTTAACCAAATGATTCAAGATTTGAATGAAGAATTCTGGATCCACCATGCCAAGAATACACCATATCATCCCCAGGCTAATGGGGTGGTTGAAGCTTTCAAAAAAATTCTAGAACAGGCATTAACGAAGGTTTGTAATGACGATCGTGGTGACTGGGATGTTTGCATCCCCTCGGTTCTATGGGCATATCAAACGACCTGCAAAAAGCTAACCGGCAGGACATCCATCTGAATGGTCTATGGAAAGGAGGCCATCATGCCCTTAGAATATGTTGTTCCTAGCCTACGCATCATAGCACTCACAAATATGGCAGAATACGATATCATCAAAGAATGCCTGGTGCAATTGGTGGCTTTGGAGGAAGATTAGTTTATTGTTCAGTTTCACCAGCAGGTTCAAATGGCTCGAGATAAAGCATGGCATGATCGACACAATCGCCAGAAGATATTCGTCAAAGGTGATCTCATCCTTTTATATGATAGCTAGTTTGCGAAACATCCAGGCAAATTCTGGTAGCACTGGCTTGGTCCCTACACAGTTAAGGAGGTTACGAATGGCAGAGCTTTCCAGTTAGCTACCCTGCGCGATGACCTCATTCCTAGCTTTGTTAATGGTTTTCGACTCAAACCATAGCAGGCTGCAGACTATGTGGCCGCACCAGTGCAGTGACTCAGGATGAGTAACAAGATTATGTTGGGGGACTGTTGGAATAGGGTCTCCTAAAAAGTTTCGAAACTGGTCCATTTTGATTACTTTTGATTATATTTAGTATAGCGTAGGGGTTTTGGGGTGGGTCAAAGCCTCAAACACATTGTAATGGGTCAAAGGGTAAATTAGGGATCCGAAAACCATGGGTTGCGGACCATAGGAAAGTCAGAGCTAGATTGTTATAAATAGAGATGTATTTTGTATCAAAAAGGATAGGAATTGATGAGATATTGATGCGATCTGTTGCTTAAGTGGTTTGTTTGGGTTTTGGGGAACAGACTCCTCCTGGCTGTGTGCGCGGAGATCCTAGTCCAGCTGTGTGCGGACCTTGCTGCTGTGTGTATAGGTTGGGAAGGGAATTGTAAGGAGAGATCGATGAATGAATGAATGCGAAGGATTATTAGAGATATGAATCTGTGAGTTCTGTTATGTGAATTTCTGATAATTTCTATGTTATGTATTTTCTGTCTTTAAGCTGTGAAAGATCTGTGTACTGAGCTCTTGGATCTAGATCTGTAATGTTCTATTTATGTACTGCTATGTTGATGATATAATAAGCCTATAACTGTGGATCTAGTGCACGTGTATTTGAATAGGAACATAATTAACCCTGCGCAGGATAAGGTAATATGGTAATTATAGAAACAGGAAGCAGACCTGCTTACCTTACCCATCCTTTCTCAGGGTGTGGAAACCTGGTTCTAGCACCCACCCATACTACTTTGGGTGAGATTGTGACTTGCAAAATTAGGTCGCTGCCGAAAGGGCCAGTAGTATAAGGGTTTGTTGGCAAACCTTGCACATCGAACCTGGGTCAGGACCCCTCAAGCCAACAACATTCATGATTCATGTATTGTTTTCCTCTGATGTCGCAAGTATAATATCTACCTCAACATGCTGAAGTGTGTCTTTTATGTTCCTTTTAGTCTTCTTTTGGGCTTCATTGTGTCCAAATATGGTATAAAGAGAGATCCCCTCAAATTTCAAGCCATTCTTGAGCTTCCCATTCCTCGTACCTTGCGCTAGTTACAAAGCCTTCAAGGCAATGAAAAATTCCTTCATCAGATTGTCCTTAACTATGCCATCACTGAGCATGGGTTTCTAAGACTCCTTAGATCTAACATTCCATTTGTTTGGGATGACTATGATCAATAGTCTTTTGATGCCCTAAAACATGCTCTCACTTCCGCTCCCTTGATAAGTCCTTCTAACATTGAGAGGGATTTCATCCTCTACATCTTAGCATCCACCCATTCGCTCGCTGGGGTCCTTATTCAGGAAGATGACACCATAAATGAACATGTTATCTATTATGTTAGTAATAACCTTGTGGGAACCTTGGGGTTCTACTCCCATGAATAGATGTTTGCATTGGTTGTTGTTTTCTTGGTCCAAAAACTTCATCATTAAATCCTTACCTGCTCCACCAAGGTTGTGACCAATTCCAACCCCATGGATTTCCTATTGAGTCGACGGATCATGAATGGGAAGTATGCCCATTGGATCATTATCCTTTAGGAATTTGATCTTGAATTTTTCACACCCAAGAGTTGTTAGGAATTTGTAATTAGCAAGATTGGCAAAGTCCAATCACAGAAACAACATTATTTCAACCACTTTGGGATTCTAGGATCTAGCCCTCCTGAATTCGGAGAGGGATCTCTCCAATAAGTGCAAAGATGGATTTGTCTTTGAAGTTTGGGGTAATGATATTAGGCTAGTTATGAAGGCCGAGGGTTTTGTTTGTTTTTGGATGGTTGAGCATGATTACTATTTGAGGTAGAAAGTTCAAAATGAAAAAAGTCTCAAAGGTGAGAAGTTGCAAGCAAATAAAACAGTTTTGGCTAAAAGATAGATATAACGCTGGTTTTTAGTCCATTGGGCTATGGAGTCATATCAGGGCTTTAATTGAGCAACAACATCAAGAGTGATCCAAGGGGCAAGTCATCTATATCACAAGATTATTGAGATTGGAGTGATGGGATGGAAACAATAAAGTGTTGGAGGGGTGGAAACTGATAATAATTTCTCAGAGGATTTATAGTCAGTCCAAACAAGAAAATCCTCTTAAGTAACTGTTTAAAACCAACCAAGTGCAGGGCTAACCATTGACTTCTTGGGCAAGTTTGTATTAAAGCAGCTTAATTGACAAACAATCCAGTAATCCACATAATTACCTTCAGAAAGTATGAAAACACATAAGAGAAAACAAAGTGTAACCTAAGATCAGATAAGGTACTTTTAAACCTGGTCTTCTTTTAGTCAACACCAAGGGAACCCTTCAGAATCTGCCTTTGGAGAATAGAAACTAGAAACAGGGCAAAGCATCACTTTTCTAGTCTAACTTTAATAAGCGAATGATGAAAATAACTTTCAAGAATAATGTTTAAAGCAAACAGTAGGATGAGGGAATGCCAACATTCCTAACTGCTTAAACTGTATTGAATCATTCTTAAATAAAAAAATTGGAGGAAAACATTAAGATAAATCTTATCAGTTAGAGAAGGGTACTGGTAAACAGTAAATCCTAACTCTATAAATGTTGTTCTTTATCAAAGAATAGTGAAAAATATGACATACATAGAAGGAAAAACAATAACAAAGAAAGAGGCACTTCACTAGTGATATAGACTAGGATCCCAAGAAACATCTTGTTATTGATGTCAAACCAGTTACAGTCTACGGGTCCAATGTTTCAGTTCAGCAATCATCTTGACTTTTCAGCCTAACTAATCTAATCACAAACAGAGCTTTAACGGCCAGTGAACACTATTTATAATCAGAAGTTTAAGATAAAATGTATTTCAAAGTTCTGCAACCAACAGTTTCTCATCTTCTACAGAAGTATTTATAGAAGAATGAGGAGGTGAGATCTGATAAAAGATCTCCCAGGGAAATTAATACAGGGTGATGACTTCTCGGCCTTTGAGGGGCTCGATGGAGAAGTTTACGGGTGATCTGTCTGTATTAACTGTTTTTACAATTAATATTAAAGCTTGGTGGGAGCTTTTATTTACTTTTGAGGCTCTGTGTCATGTTGGAGTAACTCTGCAGATATTTTTTGCATTAAGTTCCTTGCAGAAGTAACGCTCTGGCTGCGTTGAGGCGAATATCTGATTTCGAACAATAACTTCGGCCTCTGTTGAATGCTTGTAGCTACAGGTGGCACTGTGGTAGCTGGGAGGAATCAATTCGCCTTAGATGTGGCAGTGGAGGCCTTCTGTCTGTTGAACACTTATGATTTTCTTTTAATTGTGTTTTTAATGTGGGGGATTAGGCTTTTGATAATCAATCTTAGCCGTAATCCCCAAATTTGTCTTCAACATTGATACTCTTTTAACGGTGATTTAATAACACAGTGTCTTGTCGATGTGCAGGGCTGCACAGGGCTGATATGGCATCAATGCCCATGAAGCGTTGATGAAACGTGTTTCTAGACCCTTTATATCTCTTTCCCTTTGATAAATGAAAGTTCAGAGGATCGTCACCCTCGGCTTTCATTTTTCTTTGATTATAATGAGAAAACATTTGAAACCTGCAAAATACAAACAATATTTAAGAAATCCTGCATTTTTGGGTTTTACTGTTGCAGAGGGTGAGGGGAGGAGCGTAGCCGTTGGATGGCAGCATCCAACGGTGGAGATCATCCAGGAGAAAACAAAAAGGAATTTCATGTACATGTCGATGCGTCAGGTATTTCCCTAGGCACGGTCCTCACGCAACCTGGTGAAGGAGATATTGATCACCCGGTTACCTTTTCCAACCGCAAACTCTCAAGCGCCGAAAGAAATTACTCTACCACTGAGCGTGAAGGAATGGCTATGGCGTACGCCTTACAAAAATATCGACACTATCTGCTGGGTGGACACTTTAACATGTTCACAGACCATTCAGCTTTGAAATACCTGGGCAACAAGCCTGTGTTGGGGGGGAAGATTTTCCATTGGTTGTTGTTGTTTCAATAATATGATTTTGAGATCATTGTTAAGCCTGGAAGGTTGAATGCAGGCCCAGATCATCTGTCTCGTATCGACACAGGGGAAGAACCTAGTAACCTGGAAGAAGGCTTACCCGATGCGTCGCTGTTTACCATTAAGATGGTTGATGCTCACTTTGCTGATATCATTGAGTTCCTTACTACGGGTGTGGCCCCTACTGTGTATTCAGTACAACAGAAGAAGGAGTTGGTCACCTGGGCTGTAGACTTTACTATCATCATAGGACAACTATACAAGCTAGGCACATATGAGATACTCTGCAGATATGTATTGGAAGATGAATGGCCCACCATCCTCACTGAAGCACATGATGGAGTCGTAGGTGGCCACTACACTGGCAGGGCTACGACACAAAATATTTTGAGGGCTGGCTTATGGTGGCCTACCCTGCATCAGGATTCTTACACCTATTGTAAACCGTGTGATACATGCTAGCGAACTGGCCGACCCTCATGATGTGATGATATGCCATTACAGCCTCAAATGGCCCTACAAGCTTTTGATAAATGGGCCATTGACTTTATAGGACCTATCAATCCACCAAGCAAGAAAACAGGCGCATGCTACATTATCACTGCCACAGATTACATCACACGATGGGCTGAGGCACAAGCAGTAAAATATTGTACTGTTGATACTGCTGTGCACTTCATCTTTGAGCAGATTCTGACCTGGTTCGGCTGCCCAAAGATCTTAATGAGCGACAGAGGTACACATTTTGTTAACCAAACGATTCAAGCTTTGAATGAAGAATTCTGGATCCACCATGCCAAGAGTACACCATATCATCCCCAGGCTAATGGGGTGGTTGAAGCTTTCAAAAAAATTCTAGAACAGGCATTAACGAAGGTTTGTAATGACGATCGTGGTGACTGGGATGTTCGCATCCCCTCGGTTCTATGGTCATATCAAACGACCTGAAAAAATCCAACCGACAGGACACCCATCTGAATGGTCTATGGCAAGGAGGCCATCATGCCCTTAGAATACGTTTTTCCTAGCCTATGCATCATAGCACTCACAAATATGGCAGAATACGATATCATCGAAGAATGCCTGGCACAATTGGTGGCTTTGGAGGAAGATTAGTTTATTGTTCAGTTTCACTAGCAGGTTCAAAAGGCTCGAGATAAAGCATGGCATGATCGACACAATCGCCAGAAGACATTCGTCAAAGATGATCTCATCCTTTTATACGATAGCTCGTTTGTGAAACATGCAGGCAAATTCTGGCAGCACTGGCTTGGTCCCTACACAGTTAAGGAGGTTATGAATGGTGGATCTATCCAGTTATCTACCCTGCGTGATGACCTCATTCCTGGCTTTGTCAATGGTATTCGACTCAAACCATACCAGGCTGCAGACTATGTGGCCACACCAGTGCAGTGACTTAGGATGAGTCACAAGATTATGTTGGGGGACTGTTGGAACAGGCTCTCCTAACAAGCTATGAAACTGGTCCATTTTGATCACTTTTTGTTATATTTAGTATAGCGTAGGGGTTTTGGGGCGGGTCAAAGCCTCGAACACATTGTAATGGGTCAAAGGGTAAATTGGGGGTTCGAAAACCACGGGTTGCGAACCATAGGAAAGTCAGAGCTAGATTGTTATAAATAGAGATGTATTTTGTATCGAAAAGGATAGGAATTGATGAGATATTGATGTGATCTGTTGCTTAAGTGGTTTATTTGGGTTTTTAGGAACAGACTCCTGCTGGCTGTGTGCGCGGAGATCCTAGTCGAGCTGTGTGCAGACCCTGCTACTGTGTGTGTAGGTTGGGAAGGGAATTGTAAGGAGAGATTGATGAATGAATGAATGTGAAGGATTATTAGAGATATGAATCTGTGAGTTCTGTTATGTGAATTTATGATAATTTCTGTGTTATGTATTTTCTGTCTTTAAGCTGCGAAAGATCTGTGTACTGAGCTCTTGGATCTAGATCTGTTATGTTCTATTTATGTACTGCTATGTTGATGATATAATAAGCCTATAACTGTGGATCTAGTGCACGTGGATGTGAATAAGAACATAATTAACCTTGCGAAAGATAAGGTAATATGGTAATTATAGAAACAGGAAGCAGCCCTGCTTACCTTACCCATCCTTTCTCAGGGTGCGGAAACCTGGTTCTAGTACCCACCCATACTACTTTGGGTGAGACTGTGACCTGCGAAAGTAGGTCGCTGTCGAAAGGGCCAATAGTATAGGGGTTTGTTGGCAAACCTTGCACACCGAACCTGGGTCAAGACCCCTCAAGCCAACAACATTCATGATTCGCGTACCGTTTTCCTCTGATGTCGTAAGTATAATATCTACCTCAACACGTTGAAGTGTGTCTTTTATGTTCCTTTCAGTCGTCTTTTGGGCTTCATTGTGTCCAAATATGGTATAAATAGAGATCCCCTCAAATTTCAAGCCATTCTTGAGCTTCCCATTCCTCGTACCTTGCGCTAGTTACAAAGCCTTCAAGGAAATGAAAACTTCCTTCATCGGTTTGTCCTTAACTATGCCATCACTGAGCATGGGTTTCCAAGACTCCTTAGATCTAACATTCCATTTGTTTGGGATGACTATGATCAATAGTCTTTTGATGCCCTAAAACATTCTCTCACTTCCGCTCCCTTGATAAGTCCTCCTAACTTTGAGAGGGATTTCATCCTCTACATATTAGCATCCACCCATTCGCTCACTGGGGTCCTTATTTAGGAAGATGACACCATAAATGAACATGTTATCTATTATTTTAGTAAGAACCTTGTGGGAACCTTGGGGTTCTACTCGCATGAATAGATGTTGGCGTTGGTTGTTGTTTTCTTGGTCCAAAAACTTCATCATTACATCCTTACCCATTCCACCAAGGTCGTGACCAATTCCAACCCCATGGCTTTCCTATTGAGTCGACGGATCATGAATGGGAAGTATGCCCATTGGATCATTATCCTTCAGGAATTTGATCTTGAATTTTTCACACCCAAGAGTTGTTAGGAATCTGTAATTAGAAAGATTGGCAAAGTCCAATCACAGAAACAACATTATTTCAACCACTTTGGGATTCTAGGATCTAGCCCTCTTGAATCCAGAGAGGGATCTCTCCAATAAGTGCAAATATGGATTTGTCTTTGAAGTTTGGGGTAATGATATTAGGCTAGTTATGAAGGCCAAGGGTTTTGTTTGTTTTTGGATGGTTGAGCATGATTACTGTTTGAGGTGGAAAGTTCAAAATGCAAAAAGTCTCAAAGGTGAGAAGTTGCAAGAAAATAAAACAGTTTTGGCTAAAAGATAGATATAACACTGGTTTTTAGTCCATTGGGCTATGGAGTCATATCAGGGCTTTAATTAAGCAACAACAAAAAGAGTGATCCAAGGGGCAAGTCATATATATCACAAGATTATTGAGATTAAAATGATGGAATGGAAACAATAAAGTGTTGGAGGGGTGGAAACTGATAATAATTTCACCAGGGATTTATAGTCAGTCCAAACAAGAAAAGCCTCTTAAGTAACTGTTTAAAACCAACCAAGAACAGGGCTAACCATAGACTTCTTGGGCAAGTTTGTATTAAAGTAGCTTAACTGACAAACAATCCAGTAATCCTCATAATTACCTTCAGAAAATATGAAAACACATAAGAGAAAACAAAGTGTAACCTAAGATCAGATAAGGTACTTTTAAACCTGGTCTGCTTTTAGTCAACACCAAGGGAAACCTTCATAATATGCCTTTGGAGAATAGAAACTAGAAACAGGGCAAAGCATCACTTTTCTAGTCTAACTTTAATAAGCGAATGATGAAAATAACTTTCAAGAATAATGTTTAAAGCAAACAGTAGGATGGGGGAACACCAACATTCCTAACTTCTTAAACTGTATTGAATCATTCTTAAATAAACAAATTGGAGGAAAACATTGAGATAAAGCTTATCAGTTAGAGAAGGGTTCTGGTAAACAGTAAATCTTAACTCTATAAATGCTGTTCTTTATCAGAGAATAGTGAAAAATATGACATACATAGAAGGAAAAACAATAACAAAGAAATAGGCACTTCACTAGTGATATAGACCAGGATCCCAAGAAACATCTTGTTATTGATGTCAAACAAGTTACAGTCTACAGGTCCAATGTTTCAGTTCAGCAATCATCTTCACTTTTCATCCTAACTAATCTAATAAAAAACAGAGCTTCAAGGGCCAGTGAACACTATTTAGAATCAGAAGTTTAAGCTCAAATGTATTTCAAAGTTCTACAACCAACAGTTTCTCATCTTCTACAAAACTATTTATAGAAGAATGAGGAGGTGAGATCTAATAAAAGATCTCCCAGGGCAATTAATACAGGGTGATGACTTCTCGGCCTTTGAGGGGCTCAATGGAGAAGTTTACAGGTGATCTGTCTGTATTAATGGTTTTACAATTAATATTAACGCTCGGTGGGAGCTTTTATTGACTTTTGAGGCTCTGTGTCATGTTGGAGTAACTCTGCAGATATTTTTTGCATTAAGTTCCTTGCAGAAGTAACTCTCTGGCTGTGTTGAGGCGAATATCTGATTTTGAACAATAACTTCGGCCTCTGTTGAATGCTTGTAGCTACAGGTGGCACTGTGGTAGCTGGGAGGAACCAATTCACCTCAGATGTGGTAGTGGAGGCCTTCTGTCTATTGAACACTTATGATTTTCTTTTAACTGTGTTTTTAATGTGGGGGATTAGGCTTTTGATAATCAATCTTAGTCGTAATCCCCAAATTTGTCTTCAACACTGATACTCTTTTAATGGTGATTTAATAACATAGTGTCTTGTCAATGTGCAGGGCCGCACAGGGCTGATATGGCATCAATGCCCATGAAGCGTTGATGAAACGTGTTTCCAGACCCTTTATATCTCTTTCCCTTTGATAAACGAAAGTTCAGAGGATCATCACCCTCAGATTTCATTTTTCTTTGATTATAATGAGAAAAAATTTGAAACCTGCAAAATACAAACAATATTTAAGAAATCCTGCGTTTTTGGGTTTTACTGCTGTAGAGGGTGAGGGGAGGAGCGTAGCCATTGGATGGCAGCATCCAACGGTGGAGATCAGCCAGGAGAAAAAAAAAAGGAGAGGGTATGGAAGAATAAGACGAAATGATCTGGGACCGTCCGATATGGACACGTGGACGGTCCAGATCCAATTGGAGGATCACAATCGAGGGCAAAAATTAAATGGTGCCGATGTACAGGGAAACACTGATGCGATTAAGCGCTAGCCGTCGATCTGCAGATCAGATCGACGACAGAGAGTGAATCAGAGGGGTTAAAAGGGTGGAGGAAGGGTTAATAATCGAAGTGATTTGTGGGCCGTTAGATGAGATCAAACGGAGGGTCTGGATGCAATCAGAGACATTCAATCAATGGGGAAAGAAATGGCACAGCACTGAAAACTCGCAATACGATTGAGCGATGATCGTTGATCTGAGGATCAGATCAACGGTGGGTAATTAATCAGAGGGATGGCCGATCGGAGGGGACAATCAAATGTACTGATCAAAAAATGCGATGTGATTGAGCGATCGGGGAGGGCGATGTGATTGAGCATTGTCCGTTTGATCGGCCCAAGATCAACGGTCGGGGATTTCTTTTTAAAGCGAACAGGCGGAAACCCTTTATAACGTATGAAAACTCAAAAATTTAAAAACACAAAGGTTTTGGTGGCGGAATATATATATATATGAAAATTTTGGCACCCGACTATAGGGCCTTTGGTCTTTGTGAAATACAATATGCCCAAAGTGTTATAACAAAGGGCTAATCGCAATCAGAGCCTCAGGCTCGGGCTTTTCAATCAACCCATTGGAATTTTGCGATGCGATAAGCGCTGAAAAGGGTTAGCGCTTGGTTCCATCCCCAAAGCGTATGGTGGGGAAGTGGTTAGGACTTAGCCCAAGGGGGCTTAGGTCCATAGTAATAAAAACTTTTTTTTTATGAAAATTTTCAGAGTTTTCAATGGATTTGGGGTTTCGGTAAGGCTAAAAAGTGATTTTTTAACCTTGTAAAAAATTATTTTCATGAAGGGAATAATAGGAATCATGAAAAATAAAGGATTTTTATGGAGAAAAAGGGGAGAAAAATGAAGGTTAGTTTGAGTGGATGAAGGGGAAGAATGGTGGTTTTGCAGCAGTCTTTCTCTTGGAATCAGCAGAATTTCTGAGTATAGAAAAGGGAACAGTCGTGAAGATTTGGACAGAGGCATGAGGCCTTCAAGAGTCTTCAAGAGCCAACAATTTTTAGCAATAAAATTTATTCCTTGAAGGCTCCAAAAATTTTTAGCCACCTTTTTCTATAACAAATTGTATAGGTGGCTAATAGTGGCTCCACTTGGGGATGGTGCCTTCTTGAAGGCATCAAGGACTTCAGACTTGCATTCTCTGGGAGGCTGACCTATGCCATATCCATTGTGTTCTCTGGGAGGCTGACCTGTGCCTCATCCATTGGGCTGCCCTTCCTTTTCTGGGATGATCTTGCTCTGAAAACATATTAGTAGCCACAAAAAAAATGGATCTTTCATCAACAAGCTTTCTACCTACCCAATCCTACAGATCTAACATTTTTTCTTCATTAGAGTGCACTTGGATTGGAAAAATCTTTTCACAACATTTTATTCTTTTAAAAGTAGGAAATCTAATCTATTTCTACTTCTTATTTTGCCATGGAATTTGTTTAAACAATTGAGCCCATATGATTCTCTGCCTAATCTACCATCTGTTGGGATTAGACTGTCCAACAGGCTTTATTCTCTACATTCTATAACATAAATTTAAAAATATTCAAGTGAAGATTAAGCTGTTCAACTTGCTGTGATCTATGGCATAAAAGCCAAGCTGCACATAGACATTTATTTTGCAAAAAATTTAAAACTAAAATGGAAGGCTTAAGATTTGAAAATTCAAAGCACTTCCTTCATCCTTTTATAGCTCTGTTTTGACTCTTATTCGAGCTGTTTCTTCCTTGCTCTCTGGTTCATATTTTGAGCTAATTAGAACCAGATTACATATTTTTTGACTCAGGAAATAAAACAGATTTGAGTCATGTCTCTTTGGAAACTTAGGTTCAGATTTTGAGCATGTTTGAACCTTTAATTTCTATCCTAATCTACCTACTGATAAGCCAAGATTAAACAGTTTGGAAAATCAAATTCACTATCCTATCAACAGTAAATTTAAAAGCTAATTAGTCAATATTAGGCTGTTTGACTAACTAGAAGTGTGTGTTTTTAGGAGTGGCATTTGAGCTTGCACACTTTCAGACTTGTTTCTTTTTTGGTATGGGGCTATACCTTTCTTGTTTTCACAATTCGCCCTCTTTTCTTTCTTTTACCGTTTTTTTACTTTTGATTTTTCTAACTTTGAATGCAATGGTGGATGAGATATTTATAATGGAAAAAAGAAAAAAATGCTTTCGGAACATAACATGGATCAAGAGAAGTAGTGCTTAAGCATCCTGCCATTGATAGGACCCCCAAACAATTCTGCTCCACTCAACTCCTGCAAGAAAAAGGCATTGTTACTAGCAGTTGAATGGATAGAGTAAGAGGCAAGCCATAAGTTGTCAAATTTTCCATGCTTGCCCTTGTCTTCCCTTCTTGAGTCCCACTTTAAAACTTTGTCCCCAATTTTGAAATTGCTGGCCTTTGTTCTTTTGTCAAAAATCTTTTTGATGTTGTTCTTCTTTTGCAATGCTTTGTTATAAACTTCCTCTCTGGTTTGCTGAAGATGAATGGTCTGATTTATTCTTCTGATCATGTCATTATCTTCAGTTTGTAACTCTTGAATCAATTTCATCACTGGAACACCAAGGCTATTTGGAAAAATTGCATCAGTACCATACACAAGTTGAAAATGTGACATGCCAATATATTTCTTCAATGTAAATCTATCAGCCCAAAGTGCATGCACAAGATTTGTGTGCCAGGACTTTTTTTTATCCTCCAACAGTTTCTTGATTATATTCACTAAATTTTTGTTTGAGGATTCTGCAAGTCCATTACCTTATGGGTATTAGGCCGTGGAATGCCCCAATGTTATCTGATATCTGTGACAAAATTCAACCATCCTCTTTGATCCAAATTCTATTGCGTTATCAGTGATGATCTTGGTAGGACATCCAAATCTGGAGAGAATGTTAGTCTCAATGAATTTTATAATAACAGAGTCATTGGCTTGCCTACAAGGAATGGCTTCTATCCATTTAGTGAAGTAGTCTGTGGCAGTAAGAATCCATCTATGTTGGGCGGAATATGGTGGATGGATTTCTCCTATGAAGTCAAGTCCCCACTGTTGAAAAGGGGTTTCAACAGTGATTGGATGCAGAGGTAGGGGTAGCAGTTTTCTTTTGCCTTCAAAAAGTTGACATTTATGACAGGCTATGATCATTTTGTGTATATCAGAAAAAAGAGTAGGCCAATAGAAACCAACCCTCAAAATTTTGTTAGCTATTGTCTGGAACATTCTCCTTCGTGGAACTCGTGCTTAACCTTCTCTGCATCCAACTCAGGAAAACATTTAAGCAATAGACCACTTGAATTTTTCCAATAAAGACATTTATCAATAATGCAATAGTTTAAAACTTTTAACTTTAGGAATCTTTCCTTTGTCTTTGTCAAACCAGGAGGTGTATTTAAATTAAGCAAAACATAAGTAATATCAGCATACCAAGGAGAAGTCATAAAATGGTCTTCAACAATAGGAGTTGAGAATCCTTCTTGGTCATCCAAAGCATCAATCATATTAATATCAAGAACTTCAAAATTGGATTCAGCCATTAATCTAGCTAGACCTTGGCCTTTGATGAGTTTAGTGGGTTTTATCTCCAAACTGTATTCAAGGATAACATCAATCCACTTACCTCTCTTACCGTCTGGGTCCTATGTTAGAATGTCTTTAACAACTGAATTTGGGACAAAGGCAATGATGTGTGAGTGAAATATGTACACTCTGAAGTCCTTCAAAGCCTTAACCAAAGCAAAAGCTTGCTTTTCCATAATGTTATACTTCAGAGGAGCATCCCTCAATGCCTTACTAAAGAATGCAATAGGCTGCTCTTGTCCTTGTGGATTTTTCTGTAAAAGGACAGTAGCTATGGTATGTTCTGATGCAAATGAAAAAATATAAAAATATTTTGAAAAATCAGGACTTAAAAGAACTGGCGTTTTGTTTAACGCTTGTTTCACCAGCTCAAAAGACTTCTTTGCTTCCAAGGTCCATTTTACCCCTTGCTCCTTCTTCAACATGTTTGTGATATTTCTAAGGAGCTTAGCCAAGTTGGGGATGAACCTTCTCAAAAAGTTAATCTTTCCAATGAAAGATTGCAACTCTTTGATGTTTCGAGGATGAGAGATTTGCAAAATGGCCTCAATCCTCTTTGGATCTATCTTAATACCCTCTTCAGAAATAATGTGCCCAAGAATTTTACCTTCTTGGAGACTGAATAGTGTCTTCTTAGGGTTTAAAGATATCCCAAACTTTCTACATTTCTCGAAAAATCTTCTTAAATGTTCTAAGTGCTCTTCATCTGTTTTTGAAAACACAGTGACATCGTCAAGGTATATAATGATGAAGTAGCCCAGTTCTTCTGAGAATGCTATGTCCATGGCTCTTTGAAAAGTTGCTACAACATTCATTAGACCGAAGGGCATTTTCACGTACATGAAAGTGCCCCAAGGTGTAGTAAACGCTGTCTTTAATTGATCATCAAGGTCGACTAAAATTTGGTTGTACCCTGAATAGCCATCCAGCAAAGAAATTCTTTTAGACCCTACCACCCTTTGTAAAATATGATCCATCTTAGGTAGAGGGTAGTTGTCCTTTAATGAAGCTTTGTTTAAGTCTCTAAAGTCTATACAAAGCCTGATTTCTCCAGTTTTCTTCCTAACTGACACCAAATTAGACACCCACTCAGAATATCTAATAGGGACAATGATACCAGCCTCATACATTTTTCTAATCTCCTTCTCAACCAAAGGCAGCTGAACAGGGTTTATTTTGCGCAATTTCTATTTGAATGGTCTTTGTTTTTCTTTAAGAGGGATTTTGTGCTGTATTATTTCAGTGTCATAGGTTTTAAGATCTTCGTAACTCCACGCAAAAACATTAGAAAACTCTTTAAACAGCTCTATGTATTTGAGTTTAATGTGAGCTGGTAAAGTCTTAGACAGTTTAATCATCTTCGGTTTAAGCTCACTGCCTATATTGCACTCCTCCACTTCAGTCTCTACAGGTTCCAGTTTTGGCTTATTGGCCACATCGTTAAAATCAAACAACTCCTATAAAGGTGCTAGACCATTTGGCAAACTTTCATCATTAGACTGCAGGGTTTCTAACTCCTCTGTTTCAAACTCTACATTCATTTCTGTTTCGTTTTCAAATTTGCTAGATAACAGGTTTATATTAGCAATTTCAGGAGACCTTTCTTCTTCATCAAGAAAATTTTCTTCACTAGGGCAGTCGGTTTCATAATCTGAATCCGACCTTGGTAGTTTGAATTCATTTATGAGCTGCATGAAGTCTTCTATTTGTTTGTCTCCATCAAACACCTGCCAATATTTTTCGTTATCAAGAATGGCTGGTATAAATTTTACTTGAGTTGTGTAGTCTTTGGTTTCATATGGCGTTAAGCATGTTCTAGCTACAAAGGCTAAATTGTGAGCCGCAATATTTATTTTTCTTGGGACTAAAAATTAATTTGGACTCCTCGAAAGTTTTTAAAAGGTCCATGATGTCGTTTCGGTAGGCCCTAACTCTGGGATGATTTGCGTTACACTCCCCATTGACTTGCCTAATGACTAACTCTAAATTCCCATACACATTGATTCTCTTGGCTCCTAATTTCTTCAACAATCGTAAGCCTAAAAGAAGAGATTCATATTCAGCTATGTTATTTGAACACTGGAAGTTTAATCTACAGGATAGACTTTCTGTGTGGTTGCTTTCAGTGTTGCAAATCCAAACCCCTGCACCAGCATTGTTCCTAGTGCAAGATCCATCAAAATACATACTCCATAGAGGATTGTTTTCGGTTTCATCTGTTTGGTTACCGACCTCTTCAATTACTGTGCTTTCTAATTGTTCATGATTAGCGGCACTTAATTTAATTTGTTTTGACTCTTCAAGTTTTTCGTGAAGCGGAGGAACATTTTCTCGAGTGTCAAGGTTTAAAAACAAAGGATGCATGAATTGTAGTTCAAAACCCATATTTGGTTTGCTGTTGTTTAAAGGTTCAGCTAACTGTTTTGATAGTTCTGTGGTATTTACCTCCTCCTCTCTATCGGCCATTAACTCTGTTAAAGTTACTTGTTCATCCAATGTTTCTTCATTAAAAAGGATAAATGAATCAAGGCCTGTGTTTACAGAGTATAAAGGGGAGTTTTGTGGTCTGTTTTGACTTTTAACTGTGTATTGCATATGGGATTCCCTGTACAGTCTTCTAGTCTGATTGAAAACAGGGATAGTCGCATACATCATGTCCATTTGCATATTCCCTTGTAACTTAGCCCCCCACAATCTTGATAACAACATTCCATAATTGGGGGGAACATCAGCCACAACAATATCCATGACTAAACATTTGGCTGGAATCTGGGGTAAGTTAACACAGAGGTCTTTGATTAATCCTAAACATTTTACCCTGCTTGAGTCAAAGGAGTAAATATCTTTATAAGGTCTAGTGATTTCTAGACCCAGGCTCTCCATTACAGCTTTTGGAATTAAATTACGAGAAGCTCCCGAGTCATGCATAGTGTTGTGCAAAAATTTTTCATGAACGTTTAAACTCACATAAAAGGGAGGAACAGATCCCTCTTGATACATACCTTCAATCTTTGGACCAAAAATAAGCTTTGGCTGGTCATCATTAAGATTGAATGTATCCTCATTTTCCTCTATTTTTAAATCTTCAAAATTTGGGTCCTATATACATGCTGGGCAGCTAGCTCAGCCAAATGAATAGAGATTTTGATCTTTGAAATTTCCTGCTCCAGGCTGAAAGGAATTTGACTCTTTGAAGTGCTAGTCTCGACCTTATTAGCTGTCACTCTATCAGTAATATCAGCTTGCTGATTTTTTCTATTTACATTTGACGAAATTGTTTTAACAGGAGTAGTAGCTGAAGTGTTAGTACTACTAAGGTCTGCACTCTGTTTTTCATTGTTTTGAGTGCCTTTCTCTTTACCATTACCAGAATTTATAGCCACTGTTTTTTCCTTTTGTTTGACCATTTTAGACTTGGTTGCAGTGTTGTTTTATGAATATTTTTCAGAGGTTTTGGTGTTGGGGGTTTGTTGACTGGTTTTGCTTCTAAGTTCATATTCTCTTTGAGGCTCTATGATGACATTTTCCATGTCTTGATAATAATTTTCATCATCATCTCTTTTGTCATCATAAGGTGTATAAAGACCTTGTTTTCTGTTATAATGAATCTCAAAGTCATCATTATCTACCCCCAACATGTTGATATCATCTTTCTCTGTTATCTCATCTGTTTCCTCAATCTCACTTACATAGTTTTGTTGAAAGGGAGGAGTGATCTGTTGATCATCTTCCCTAGGTCTATTTGGAGGTTGGTTCCTTCTAAAATTCTGATTTTGGTTCTGGTTTCTGTTTTGAGGAGAATTTTGGTTTTGGCTTGCTTGTGCTCTCTTAATTATGCTCATCTCTTCCATCATTCTCTCCATCTTTGAGTTGGAAGTAGAGGGTGTAGATTCATCTCTAAAGGATACTCTCTTTTCATTTTTCATTATTTCTCTTTTCTCCATCAAGTTGACTTCCACAGCAAGAGCATATCTTTTCATCTCTTGAAGAGTTGCAAGATCTCTCTCTCTCAGCTGATAAGCCATATCGGGGTCAAACCCTTCAGGAAAATTATTTAAAGTTGAGCCTTGTGGAGGCTTTAGATCTGGGGAAAGTGAATTGTACACACTGTTAAATCTGGTGCAGTAAGCTTGCACACTTTCCCCAGTGTTTCTATGGAGGTTCTTGTAGTCAGAAAGGACTTGGAGAGGATTTTTCTTCACTTCCCATTTATTTAAGAAAGTCTGATGGAAGGCTTGGAGATCATTGATACTATGGGGGGTTAAGCCTTTAAACCATTTTCTTACTTCTCCCCCCAGACTTTGAGCAAATAGTCTAAGTTTGATAGAATCATCATCAATTTCATTTCTGTCAAAGTAGTCATTCATCTTATCCACATGTTGTGATGCAGTAGTAGCATTACTAGCATCATATAACACAATTTTGCACTGATAGTCCTGTGGAAGATTGACTAAAGGTACAGGAAGGACTAAGGGAGCATACCATGCTGCCATGATATGTGGTGGAGGTGGATTATCAAGAGGTGGATTAACAAGAGGAAAAGTGGGCTGAAGTGGAGTGGTTTGGACATTGAATGAAGGGGGAAGGGATGTGGATGGAACGACAGTAGATAGTTGAGCTAATATTGGATAAGATACATGTAAATTGTGAAGAAAGTGTAAATCAGGTGGTTTTGTTTCTCTACTACCAGGATGTTCACTTGCTTCCGGGGATGAAAGTGAAGACTCATAGTCTATCTAAATTATATCATCAAATGACCTAGTTCTAAATGGATTTTCTAAGTCAACTTGTGATTCGTGTAGAGCTGAAATATTTTCAGGAACTGAATTAGCTCTCAAGGGTGATCTGAAAACAGTTGAAGATTTATATCTTAGGAGACTTCCTAAGGATAATTTTTGGGTCACCAACTATCTCAGGTGGGTGAGGGTCAGGATGGGCTCTAGTGTGAATCTTTCTAGGAGCCACTATGCTGTGTTTTTAGACCCAACTAAACAAGAAAATATCAACCAAATATGACAGTATTTAAGAGGTTGACTAATCTATTTACACAAATTTTAATCCTACAGTCCACTAACTGAGTTGAATGATATTACAATGATAAGGCACTACTACATTTGGGGGAAATTCTGACACTTTTGACCAAATGTCGGAAATTTCCCCAAATTTTTTCAATCCCGCCCGAAACCGTCGCTATACCAACATTTATAGAAAAGTGTCGCAATACCGACACTTATACAATGTGTTGCAATTGTGAAATTTGGAGGAAGACGTCGCAATTGCGACACTGTGCCCCAAAGTGTCGCTATTGCGACGACTACCTCCAAACGTCGCAAGTGCGACACAATGTCTAAGTGTCGCAATTGTGACGTTTGGAGGCATCCGTCGCAATAGCGACGCTTTTTCCGCCATCGGTATAACGACACTTATATGCGTGCTACATAAAAATACGAAATTTATAAGCGCGCTACATAAAAATGATTTTATTAAAAATACGAAACTTATATCCATCGTAATAGCTACATTAACGTCTGATATCACGCGCGCATTCGCCCTCTGCTCTTGCAAAACAACATTTTCCCTCAGCATTCGCCCTCAGTATTCACCCTCATCTCTTGCATAATAGCATTTGCCCTTAGCATTCGCCCTGAGCTCTTACAGAACAACATTCACCCTCAGCATTCGCCCTGAGCTCTCGCAGAATAGCATTCGCCCTTAGCATTTTCCCTAAGCTCTTGCAGAACAACATTCGCCCTGCATTCACCCTCAGCGTTTGCCCTCAGCTCTTGTAGAACAACATTCACCCTCAGCTCTTACAAAATGGTAAGTTCTTACTGCAGGCCCTTCCTCCTATAGTAGGGTTGACTCTATTTGGGTTTTTTTGGTCAATTCCATTCGATTGTGTTAGGCTGTAGGGTTCTCTCTAGATGTCAAGAATCAAGATTCAATACCCTCTATTATCTTCATCACCCAATACAAGACTTAAATTTTTCCCAAAGAAACACTTATTAATTTGGCAGCCATTATTTCTCCCTGCTTTAAAAACCCTACATTTAAATGGAAACAAGCATTGCATTTCAACTACAAAAATCTATTAGTGTTCGCCCTCAGCATTCGCCCTCAGCTCTTGCAGAATAGCATTTTCCCTCAGCATTCGCCCTCAGCTCTTGCAGAATAGCATTCACCCTCAGCATTCACCCTCAACTCTTGCAGAACAACATTCACCCTCAGCATTCGCCCTCAGCTCTTGCAGAACAGCATTCACCCTTAGCATTCGCCCTTAGCTCTTGCAGAACAACATTCACCCTCAGCATTCGCCCTGAGCTCTTGAAGAACAACATTCACCCTGCATTCGCCCTCAGCGTTCGCCCTCAGCTCTTGCAGAACAACATTCGCCCTCAGCTCTTGAAAAATGGTAAGTTCTTACTGCAGGCCCTTCCTCCTATAGTAGGGTTGGCTCTATTTGGGTTTTTTTGGTCAATTCCATTCGATTGTGTTAGGCTGTAGGGTTCTCTCTAGATGTCAAGAATCAAGATTCAATACCCTCTATTATCTTCATCACCCAATACAAGATTTAAATTTTCCCCAAAGAAACGCTTATTAATTTGGCAGCCATTATTTCTCCCTGCTTTAAAAACCCTACATTTAAATGAAAACAAGCATTGCATTTCAACTACAAAAATCTATTAGTGTTCAAATGTACATGTGTGCATCACTTATGTAGGGTATTCCATTTCCACTTTCACATTATCCAAGAATGTGTGCAATATAGTTCATATTTTTTGTGATTTAGATTATCTTGAAAAAGGAAAGGTAAATTATTTCCCATGGAAAAAGAAGGTTTTCCCTTTTTACTACTGGAAATGGTACAACAAAGTTCCATTTCTACTTGAAACTCCTATGAAACAGGAACCAAATAAAGGCCATGTCCTCAATGGACATCATTTGGCTTTGAAAATGGCCATTGCACCGTGTTGTTTCTTATATTACATCATGATAATTTCTTAGGTCATTTCTTGTTTCTTGAGATGAAAAACAACCAAAGAAATTGTGAAGATCCTTTCAAGAAATAAATGACCATTTCTCAATCATATCTCAACTATTTTTTTATTTTATTCAGTGGTTGCTTACTTTGAGAGAAATTTGACACTTTTATAAGGAATATAACATAAAAACACAAAATGGGAAGGAATTGATGAGGTATATGACCTTTAGTTGTTGTCAATTAAGAATTGATAATACACGATGCATGTTCTGTACTACAAACTAGATTCCTTCCTAGAGTTAGGACAGAGTATTGAATCAAAGTTGTAGTTTCTAACTTCTTGTATTGGTTCATCAATCTTGAAATTCAGACATTGCATGTCTTCATTGCTTCATGTTTGAATAATTTACATCATATTGTACAATAGGAAATTAGGAATTATGATTATTATTACTTTATGGATTTGTTAAGTTACTTTTAAGTTTGTATGGTTTATGTGTGAAATTATTCTAGTGTGCCCCTAGGCCCAGGTGAAGGAATGCCAAGGACTGAGAACCCTAGTTTTTAAATGGTATTGTTTCTTATACCCAAAAACCCCTCAACATCACTTATTATTAGTTCTTAACAATAGTTTTGTAAACAATTTGAGATTTGATATAGCAAAATCTCGCACTTCTCAAGTTAAAGTCCTAAAGCTAAAGTGTGATACCATGTGTAATTCAATAGCCCCATTGTCACCTCACCAACCTCTTTTCACTTCGGGCTATCTCTCCTCCAACTCAAGGGGGGTTCTCCCTAGTAGATGTTAGGGATCTAATGGCCCAACCAAACCAAGTCAAGAGCCCCCTAACTCTCTATGTTTACTACTATCAATCAAAATATTGAACAATAGGGTCAGACATGCATCCTGAAGATAAAATTGCCAGGGAATTTTTGGGTAATTTCAAAGGGAAAGTCCCCAAACACATATAATCAAGGAATTATAATGTGATTTCAAACATTAAATATCAACAAAATCATTTAAAGGATATTGAAAGGAAAAAGGTGATGGAAGATAGAAAGTGCCTTACTTAAATGCTCTAAGGATTTTTCAATAGTTGCTCCAAAGCTTCACTTCAAGGCCCTTCAAGATCGTCTCCAACAATGCTATACCATCAGCTTCAACAATGTTGCTCCAAAAATGTCCTCAAGGTCTTCACAACAAGTTTACTAGAATTTTCTCCAACAATATATTCAATAAGGTCTTCATTTTCAACTCGTCTCTTGTTTGGGTGCCTTAATGTGCAATGACATGTTTCCAGGACTGAATTCAATGCAAGGAATATTTGAAACTCTAACTCTATCTTCTGGTGTCTTATTAGAAATTATTTCAATTTTCATTTTGTGTTTTCAAGTTAGATATTTTTTTCAAGTTTTTACATTTATAATTTTATTGCAATGTGGTATACCGATCAGGGCAGTATAAGAACAACCATGATACGGGATGATCGAGGAAAGAGGCCAGCGGAAGAACATGTAAAGTGCCAGCATTGCTCTATCTTAAGGTATTTTAGTTATTTACATAATTGAAATAATATTAATTTTGTTCAAATATGCAGACACCTAGCCATGGTACGCCTGATGATTCCCTCTTTGAGGAAGAGCTTTCTTCATCCCTATCTCCGGTGTTCTTGTTGCAAAAAAAGGCACGAGATGCAAGGTCGGAATTTAATACTTTGATAGACGTGCCTCAAACACCTGAAACAGAAGAGAGGATAAAACATCTTATGAGCCAGCTAGAAAGATATCAGGTAATAATAAAAATTCAAAAGGATATTTTTTTTTTTTCTGCATGAGATGAATTGTGATAGTTTGATTTTTAATTTTTACATTGACTAAACTAACAAAAAGTTCTTTTGTATGTAGCGTTTTCTGGCATTTGCTGAACCCGTTGTTGGTGGTAGTGGGACACAAGGGCAAGAGATTGCCCAACAACCCTCTCGTACACCTTCTACTCCTTTAGGTGCTAGCCAAGAAACACACCCTGCCCAAGCAGACACCCAGCCAACCGCTGAATGTGTTGGCAATGATGAGGCTGATATGGCCAACTACATTATTGCGTTTCCTGGAGCTACACGTGTCAGCTCCATAGGGACCATTAATGGCATGTTGTTGGTGAACGATGAAGGTGTCCCTATAAAGCACGTACAACTCCCAAGTAAATTTTAATATTTTAACTATTTCATGTACTTTATCTAAAACATATTTATCATTATTTTTATTTTTAAATTAATGATAATATATTTTTTTTTTTTCTGTGTAGGAAACAATGAGTTCTACAGGTTTTTGGAGAGCCATGCGTTGGTAATTTTTGACCCAACCATACACATAGGGTGGAATTCCCTGAATTCCAACCTGAAAAAAGAACTTCTAGATTATCTAGAAGCCCTTTTTGGGGTCGGCACATTTGACATAACAACGGTGGCTCGGGTAGCTAGCAAATATTTGAAATATACCAGGGAAACCTATAGGACGCAATTTCAATTTAACCCTAGATACGAGCATCCTCTCACAGTTCCAGAGAGTGAGTGGAGAGCACTCATCCATGACGGAAAAGAGAAAAGGGCAAAGAAAGAAGCAAAATGCCAACTGGACCCGCAAGGTAAATTACAACTTTAATTCAATAGCTTTAATTTTCTCTATGTCTAAAATAAAAGTGTGCTACGTCATATCTGACTTCAATCTTTTGATTCTAGGTTTCCTAAAACCTCAAAGGCAACCAAAGCTAGGATTGAAAAAAAGGGCCATCACAAGCTAGGCTAGGGCGGCTACTTGAAATTAGCTGCAAGAATTGTAATTAAGTAGCTAAACATCTTATAATTAATTGTATCGCCTTCCAACATTTTTGTAATCCTATCAAATATGATTAAAAATACACAATCATATGTAATGTAGGGTGATGACTTCGGAACAGAAACTATAGAGGAAGATAAAAATATTGCTTTCCATTTCGGCTATCAAGCCGTAGTTGAACGTCGCAGAAGCTTGGGGCAGGTCCCAAGATCCAGAATGCCTGATAAGGTAAAACATTAACCTTTCAATATGTTTGTTTTCGTCCATAAATTTATGTCTAACAAATTTGTTTAAATCAGGGGAGCAACACTACCGACGAGGCAAATAACCCAATTTTAGAGCCAGATGTAGATGATCCTCACGTGCAACCTGATCATTGTAGTGGGGACTAGGCCGACAATGCTACTATCAATGAGGGCCGTGACGGTAATTAATTTCCACTTATAATTTTTTCTAATTATACCTTGATGGTTGTCCTTATAACATTTTTTGTTTAAATGACAGATAATGTTTCCCTTGAGGATCTTACCACCAGAGAGGAAGATAGGGCAACAGTCCCAACGGCGACAACTGGTGCACCAGGTAAATAATCTCATTGCAATTTTTTTTATTAATATTACCGAACTAGTTCAATGATATTTAAAAAATGACAATTAAAATTTAATATTATCTGTTTTTGTAGGCAATGCCCCATCACTGGATGAGACCAGAAATCGTGACTACGCAACTAGGTCAGCAACGACAACTGGTGCACCACGTAAATAATCTCAATGAAATTTTTTATATTAATATTACCGAACTAGTTCAATGATATTTAAAAATTGACAATTAAAATTTAATATTATTTGTTTTTGTAGGTGATGCCTCGTCACTGGATGAGACCAGACATCGTGACTACGGAACTAGGTCAGCGGCAACAACTGGTGCACCAGGTAAATAATCTCATTGCATTTTTTTTATTAATATTACCGAACTAGTTCAATGATATTTAAAAACTGACAATTAAAATTTAATATTATCTGTTTTTGTAGGCGATGCCCCGTCACTGGATGAGACCAGACATCGTGACTACGCAACTAGGTTTGCAGTGACAACTGGTGCACCAGGTAAATAATCTCATTGCAATTTTTTTTATTAATATTACCGAACTAGTTCAATTATATTTAAAAACTGACAATTAAAATTTAATATTATCTGTTTTTGTATGTGATGCCCCGTCACTGGATGATACCAGACATCGTGACTACACAACTAGGTCAGCAGCGATAACTGGTGCACCAGGTAAATAATCTCATTGCAAATTTTTTTATTAATCTTACAAAACTAGTTCAATGATATTTAAAAACTGATAATTAAAATTTAATATTATCTGCTTTTGTAGGCGATGCCCCATCACTGGATGAGACCAGACATTGTGACTACGCAACTAGGTCAGCAGTGTGGGTTGAAAGGCACGAAACAGGAGCAAAGCACGATGATATTGATGATGTAATTAGGAGCTTTAGAAATAGGAAGAAGAAAAAGAAAATTTGATAATGTAAAATATTGTATTATTATAAGACAAACATTACCATACTTGGAACGTTTTTTGCATTATATAAAAAACTCATTTATCATACTATTTTTATGTCAAGCACTAATTTCAATGTTTCCTTGCGTACTTTTTGTTGCATTGTTTTTTTATTAGTTATTGAATTTTTTTTTATGCTCATGAAAGTAAAAAATGAAATATAGATTAGGTATTGGGGAATTGAGAGTGATGTGAGGGGGGGGAGGGGCCATAAGAGCTTCCACCTTCACGTGGTTGGCCCTGTTTAGTAGAGAATAATTTATTGGAGCGATTTAATCTTGGAGCAAACCTCCCTCGATCCAGCGTAGCAACAAAAAAGTCACCGTTGACTTAGTTGCTACTCTTTCAAATCGTGGGAGGCTTGTTCCAAGTTCATGCGACTCGAATAAATTATTCTTGAAACGAAGAGGAGCTTATTCAGGTATGTTTTGACATTTTCAACATATGTTCTAACATTATCATAAGAATGCATCTTAGAGTAAAAAATACTACATCAATTACTTGTATTTATTGTATAGGTAATGATGGATTTTGATTGACTTGGAAGTGCAGGTACAAATCCTCTTGCATCATGAGCAATACAACTTGTCAACTAGGGTCATGTCCAAGATATTTTTTCTTGTGCGCTTGACCAGGTTCGTAATGTCACATTTTGTAAGTTCCTTTAGAGTTCATAATTCAATATTAAGCTTATTCATGATTATTATCTAGGTTTTTTGTATGTGTTTTTTCATCTATTTGATTTTAAGCAACTCTGCATGTTTCCTGTTGTTCACTATGATTTCTCCCATTACCACTCCCAGGATGAATTTGAATTTATTGTTACATACGTTACTTTATTGTTACTATGATTTCTCCATTTATGATTTCATAGGTTACATCATGTAAAGTTGTCAATCTCAGGTTGGTGATGAGCTTTAGTTCTCTAGTTTTGGGGCTTTTCTGATATTTTCTCCCTCATGTCATTCCTGCATCACCTCGTTGTTTGAGCATTCCAATTGTCTACCACTTGTACCAATTAGCACATGTCAATCTCTGAGTGGTGCCACATTTCACCTATTTTCAGTGAGAGTTTAGGGTTTCTCTAACATAGCTTCAGAAATCCGATTTAGTGCTTGCATGAATATCGTCACATAATACTCATGGTTTGGATTGATGAGCATGTTCTGAATGGTTGGTTGATTCATAAGAACCACCCATATAGTCATCTTGAGATATTTCAGAAGTCTTCTCGGGTTTCCTTTTTCACCGTTTCTAGTGGGTGGGATGGTGTGGGGTGATCCATCAATACTGGTGCTCTCGTAGTAGGGAATTTTTTTTTGGGAATATAAAGGAGAATTTGATGTAGATATCCCATTGGATGCATTCATAGATGGGCACGAGAGGTCAAGAATTTAAATTAAAAATATGCAACCTCTAGCATGGCAACCTAAAGGCCGCGAGAGACACTGGTTAAAGATTGTTTTGTACTGGCCTTAATATAGTCGTGATTTCTTTCTATTATCTTAATGCAAATATATAGTCCAGTATCATTAAAATGAGGATTGTGGTTGTATTTCTCTTTGGTTTTTTCTCTCTTAATTTTCCAGAAGTTGCCAAAAGTTGCGATAGTTTTTTAGTTTGCCTGTTACAACTTAAAAGTGGTTTTTAGCAATGGGAGTCATGTTTTTTAAGGTTCAAACTAATATGAAGATCTTGTAATTCTATATTCAGGATAAGAGAAGATGGCCTCTGCTTTGGGCAGTATGACACCAATTGCCATATCTACCTCATTGGGTAACAATGGAAAGGGGAAGAAGTTGGGTGCAATGTTTGATAATTATGGCAGACAATTGTCTTCTCTTTCAGTTTTTACACCCATTTCATTTAATCGCTCAAGCAGAAGAGGGACTCTGAGATTACGCGACAGAGAGAAGGTATTTAATACAAGAGCTATGGAAAAGGAGTTTTACTTCAACAAGGATGGCTCAATGACAAAAAAATTGCAGGTCAGAGAAAAAATTATTTTTAAAGGAAGGTCACCTGCACGTGAAAATTCACTGCGGTGGATCTTTCCTTGGCCACTTATATTCGATTTTAATGTGTTATTTTAATTTTTCATGGAGGATTTTTTTGGCATATGGTCTGGCATTCAATTGCACACTTACTGAAAGCATTATAAATTTTTCTTGCAGGTGGTGTGAACAAACTTGCTGATCTTGTTGGAGTCACCCTTGGGGCGAGGGGCAAAATGTTGTCTTGGAGAGCAAGCATGGTTCTCCGAAAATAGTTAATGATGGTGTGACAGTAGCTAAGGAGGTAATTTGTAGATGTGTGCTCTGGTTTTATTTTTAACGTTGTATTAGTTCCCCCTCTTAAATGTCTTAGATTTGGTAGGCATAATTTGAAAACTCAAAGTTGAAAGGAAACATATTTGTTACCCAGTGGTCTACTTGGCCTATGGACTAGCCACATTAGAGTAATGCATAAAGCTTTTCACAACAATAAAAGGAAAGGGTGGCTGAGTCAAATTTTATTGTTATTGACAGTGTAATGAAATGTATCTGAATGCTATGGTTTTGGCCTTTTTATTGGTTGAATTAGAGGACCCAGTTGAAAATATTGGGGCCAAGTTGGTAAGGTAAGCTGCGGCAACGACAAATGATTTAGCTGGGGATGGAACCACAACATATGTTGTTCTTTCACATGTTGGAATATTGAAAAATTCCAGAACAATGAATGGAGAATAAATCTCCCTTCCTCTAACAAAGAGAAAATAAAAATTTCTTTGACATGAGACAAGTTTCAATACTTTGAAAACAAACTTCTATTCCCTTCAATAACTCAAAAAAAAACTATTACACTTCTTCCTCACTGAGAGGGATTACAAAATTATGACCGCTACAAAACGCAGTGCATAAAACCAACTCACTGTCTGTTTAAAACAAACATAAAACCAACTCATTGTCTGTTTAAAACAAACATACTCTGTCTCTAAAACACTCTACTGTGTTTTTCACTTTCGCACTACTGTGCATACACACTTAAAAAGTTACACTCATTCTTTCACTTTTTACACACTGCTGTGTAATAAAAAATTTACGTATTGTCTATAAAAAAAAAATACCAAGATTTTTTGTCCTTTTTATTTTTATATGCTGTAACATATAAAACATATTATAATAAACCCTTTAAAAAAAAAAAAAATTAAAACTAAATTCTATGGCCCACCTTTCATTTCTCATATGATATATATATAACATATGTTTAAAACATATGTATATATTAAAGCATAAATAAAATTAAACTATCAAAACATTGAAGAACCCTTTCCGTCGGACTTCAAAAGTCTGAATAGATTGAATTTCAAACCAAATTCGCGTTCCAAAATGGGATGTTGACGTCTGCCTAATTTGTAACGCGAATTCTCAATCCAATGTGCCTTATAAAAAATTCGGGTCCGATTTTTAGGTTTTCAGATTCCCTTCAATTTCATGCGATCCAATATTAATGCTCCATGTGTCCTCCTTTTGAATTTACAAAATTGGGGGGTAAATTTCTGTTTGTTTAATTTCTGGTTGGTGAATTGCGTTAATGCTGGTTGTTGTGTTTAAATACAATCCTGTACAGAAATATGGCTGCGGTCATCTACAAAAAAAACTTGCAGGAATTTTAAATACTGAATTAAATTTTTGGATGGTGTGCAAGCAACCTCCAAAAAAAAATGTTGCTACTGCATCCGTCCTTTTGCTGCAACAGTTGAAGTTAAAATTCAACAACACAGGGTTTAATAAGTGAGGGTGTGAAGGTAACTTTTTGTCTATAGTACTGGATTAATATCATCTATTCATTTTTGTAGGGTCTTATGGTGTTTTGTCTTTTACTTTTGGGTTGGGCTTATTGAGTCTAAGATAGTTTTTGAGTGAAAAAATTGCTATCAAGTATTAAAAAATTTTGGTTCTTTTGTCAAAATTTATGAGCTTGTTAGGAAATACAAAAATGACAATGGTTGTATCTTAAATTTGTGGAAAATAATTTGAAATGAAACCTTTTTGTTTAGGTTGTTGCAGTAGGTGCAAACCCCGTTCAAATTAATAGGGCCATTGACAAGACAATAAAGGCCCTTGTTTCAGAACTCAAAATTTTGTCAAAGGAGGTAAACGCTTGCCTTTTGAGTAGGCTAGTTTTCTTTTTTGCTGATGGTTTGGTGTATCTAATTGAATTAGTTGCCTAAGGTATTTTTGGTTGCAAAATCCTTTTCATTTTTCATACAGTATTGGCCTTGTGGAATACATTTGATTGTGTGGTCTTGTTAGATCTACAACATTTGTAGTTGTTTAGTCTTATGGCTGAGGTGCACTTTTATTATGGAAATAGTTGATGCAATATTTTCATTTAATCCTTACTGCAGGGTAGCATGTTGAGAAGTTTCTTGTGAAACATTTGGTATTCAAAATGACACTTGATCCTATATAGCATCATGCACTTGACTTCAAAATTAATATTCAAAGTGTGCCAGACAATTCTTGCAAAATTTCAAATATTTATTTTGTTTTAAACCATTATCTTTTTCATGTATTGGATGCTGAAAATGAGAAAAGGACTTTGGTATGAAACCAACTGGTGAATAATTTCCAGCAAAACAACCACTTCCAAGACATGATTTAGAAGTAGAACATATGTACTCATGAAGCATAGAAAGATATCCTTGATGCATTGTCAATGTTTGGCTAGGGTTATTTTTGGAGAAAATAACTCCTTATTCCTAGAATAGTGATCTTCAATACAAGTAAATGCCAGAGAAGAGAGATCATAGTGTGACATAAACCTATTAACAAAAGTGAATAGGGAATGATTATTAATTATGGCATACTAAGTTGTCAGTGATTTTGACTATTTGTCTTTAACATGTAAAAATGTTAAATTCCAAACTTACATCATCATGGTTTGGCATCATGAGCTTGAATAATTGTCCACCATGCTCATAATTTCATTGTTGTCTTCATATCTATAAACAAAATAATAATAATAAAAGTTCTATAAGAAAAATCCAGACCTCCATGCTGCTGCTCCTTGTGAGACAAAGTCAAAATTGCATTACACAATCTGACACATAAGAATCTCCTATATCCCGGTGGTATGTATCCAAATTCTTATAATAGTGTCTTCAAGACTTATGTTGACATTGCCAATGAGATATTTAAGCAATGAAAGATGGAGCCTTCTTCATTGTTGTATGTGTAACAGTCTTTTATTAATATAAAGATTGATGGTTTTGTCTTTCTGAAAATGAAATGTAAAAATAATTTATTGTGGTCAATTGAAAAGTTTTTTTTTTAAAGCTTTTCATTATGGAAGGGCAACATAGATATATGCCCTTATAATTGAAATTCGGACCTGCCCTTCAAATTTGATCACTGTGTGGGACCTTAACAAACAATAAAACTATTCTGCCGTGCATTATATAAAACATATAATAAAACCTTTGTCAAAACTTCAAATGAACCCTTTAGCCGTGGGTATTTCATCACGAATTGATCATTTTACCATGTACCTTCTTCTAGAGGAATATTCTTCCACTTGATTAGGTACTTCATGATGGTTATATGTCAAAGAGATACAGAATGTTTATCTATAACTTTTTGTTGTTCAAGAATCAACCTTCATTCTTCATCTAATTTTGGAAGTTCTATTTACATTGGCATATTTTTTCCCAAAACCTTTTTTAGGCAAGATACATGAAAAACCTTATGAATGCAATAAGAAGGAAAATATAACTTCTATACCACTTGTGCAATCCTATGAATAATTATTTAGGGCCATAACATTTTTGAGCTAATTCTTTATTCTTCTTTTTCTTAAATGAAGATTGCTTATAATGCTATAATCTAAAAAATACCCAATTACCCTCCTCAAATTATCTTTCACTTCAATGTTGTTCCCCTTGTTGTTTTATCATGTTTCACGTCATTTGAAGGTTTTCCATAATAATTTTCAAAGTTTCTTTAGTATTTTCCATATGTGACTCTGTTTCCTATACTTTGGACTTATCTTGCAAAAAGTATGAGATACTAGGAGTTGGATATCCATAAAGGGCCTTAAATGGGAAATTTTAGTAGATGTGTGATAGGTAGTATGATAGTATCATATTACCATTCTTCCTTGAGGAACCCACTTCATCCATTAAGATTGCTTTTCTAAAGAGTAACATTGTAGATAACCTTAAAAACATTTGTTAACTATTTTTGTTTGACCATTTGATTGTGTTTGATATATAGAACTCATGGCAGCTAGTGTTTATCCACTCATATTAAATAATTATTTCCAAAAGTTTCTTGTTACTATTAATTTAGGAAAACCATGAAGACTATGAATTTCTTTCACGGACACTTCTGCCACTTGGCTTGTTGTTTATGTACTTTGAGCTCTACAAAAAAAATCTACAAAATTTGTCTATATAAATGACCACAAAAATGTAATACTTACCTTTATATTTCGGTAACCCTGTAATAAAGTCTATTGATATATCTTCTAGTCTTTGAATATGTATGTGGAATGGTTGAAGTAACCCTAGAGATTTTACTATCTCTCTTTTATTTATTATGCAAAACTGACCTTCTCTTACAAAATTTTGAATATATTTCTTCATTCCTTCCAAAAATATATTTTTTGATCCTTTGAGATGTTTTAAGGAACCCTGCATCCTACCATCAGAGAGACATGGGACTCCCTTAATATTTTTTTATTCAAATATGCTTGCGTGCATAAAATATTCTACATTTGCACCAAAGTATATCTCTCTTTCACTCCCAATGCTCCATAGAGTTCATCCCATCCTTTATAAATTTTAGTTTTTGTTTAGTACTATTGTCATTTGTCCATTATGGCAAGCTTCTTCTAGCCACCTAGGAATAGAAAATGTAATTAGATATAAATTTGAGGCCTCTTCTATTTTATAAAGAGCATCATGTACTAAATTTTCCTTACCCTTTTTGTAGATTATCTCAAGATTAAAATTTTGCATTTTTTCTCCTCATTTTTGTTAATATTATAATGAAAATCATAGCTTCAAAAAATACTTTATGCTATCATGGTATATCTTGACTTTAAAGTACCTCCCAATGATATACTATCTCCGTTTTTTATTGCATGTAATATTGCTTCCATTTAATTTTCATACGTAGATTTCACCAAATATTTTCTTTGAATTCCTTGCTTTTAAAAGCCAATGATATCCCTTATTGTGTTAATGTTACGTGAATTCCTTGTCCTAGTGCCTCACACTCTACTATGAATGTTTTACCAAAAGTAGGTGCAACCGATGTTGGTGTATAAGACATGGTATCTATTAAAAGAGAGAATGCCAAAGTAGCCTCATCATTCCATATAAATGATATTTTATTCAAGAGATATGTGAGTGGACTTGAAATGCATGCATAATTCTTAAAAAATTATCAATAATATCATGTAAGTCTAAAAAATCTTCTAAGAACCTTGATTTTCTTAGGAATAGGTCATTTTGTAATAGCTTGCATCTTTTTAGGCTCCAACTTCACTCCTTCCTTTAAAACAATATGAACCAAATACTCAAATTCTTATTTCCCAAAAGCACATTTGGATATTTTTACATAAAAATGATTGTTCTCAATAATTTATATAACTTTTCCACATGTTTAGTGTGATATTCCCATGATTTATTATAAATATGTGTATTATCAAAGAAAACCAACACAAATTTTATAAGATGGGATCAAACAAAATTGTTCTTAAGTCGAGCCCGCCGGACTTCAAAAGGCGATAAACCATAATTCAAACCAAATTCGCATTCCAAAATAGCCTGCTGACGTCGGCCAATTTTGTGATGCGAAAACCAATTGAATTCCGCCCTAATATTTTTTGGGTCCGAAATTGGGCTGGCGTATAGAGGGAGAGTTGTGACGTGAATTTCTTATCAAATTCGCCCTAATCTTTTTCGGGTCTGGATTTCCACTGCGCGAGCGGCCCAAACAAAGATCCACTCCAATCAATTTCTGCCATGTGTCCTCAATCAAATGTTGCCCTGTTCCCAGATGCGGGTGCATTCGACGGCATTTAAGGCGATGGGACATGGATGTGGCGATTTCATATCAATCGCATTAAGTTTTAACGCTGTTCAATTAAGTTCCAAGGTTTTCACATCTAATCACATTAAGTTTTAACACTGTTCAAGATCAGACCTCCACTCCTGTTAGCGACTCCGCATGCTCCAATATGATCCGGCCTTCAGCTCTCATTAATGATCAGAGATTAATTATGATGGGCGTCCTTCAATTTCATTACAATCGGGTCGATAAAATGGCATTTCGCTAGGGTTTTTCAGATGAGCCGGTTGCTGGGTTACACTGCCTGCTCACTGTGATGAGAAGGAGAAGTGGCCAGCTGAACTGCTGCTTAGACCTTGCTGCATATTTTCATTTCTCTCGGTCTAGTCCTTGTTTGTCTTCCTCTGTTTCTTGGAATTCTACTTCTCCGTCTCCTCTTGTGCCCACTGCTGAGACTGCACCCATGCCTCGCCTGCGTCAAAGGATGCGTTGCCGCAGGGGGAGCACTAGAGGTCAACCCCTGCGCGCTCCCTCCAGCCCCTCAACCGAGTCGACTTCCCAGTCCAGTGATTATCACGCAGGTCACTATCCAGATACTAGAAGTGGGCGGGGTCGGGTTCTAGGATCTGGCCATCGTATGGGCTCCCCTGCTCCTCATTTCCCCATAGCTTCACCTTCTCCCACGACGCGCACTGCACTTTTTTCCTTTAATTACTGTCTAAACCACCCATGAATCACAACTTCAATTACTGTGGTTTTCCATGAGGAGGCCCAAATGGAAGAACAATGCACCCGTTTGGTGGGTCTGAGCTCAGAAAAATCCGGCCAGCATTCGGGCCTTCAGGAGGGGAGTGGTGGCATGACTATGGCGGTAGCACCTAGCGATCCTGGACCTTCCGAAGGATGGTGCCGAATCGTCGAGGAGTCTGAGGAGTAGTTTGGTTAATTTGTTTTTCTTGCTTCGCGACCCACTTAATTGGGTTGCTTTTAGATTATTTTACTGTGCTAGACCTTTGTAATATTTTTGAATTCTGTAAATTAAACGTTCAAGACTGGTTTCCCCGTATGAGGGCAGTCTTCTTAATTTTTTGATTTTTTTATGACAAATTTGCCACGAGTCTGGGCAATGTTTTTGACTTCGGTGTAATTTTATTCCCACTATTAATAGATTAACTTTACTTAGAGAAAAAAATGTTGCCCTGTTTCTATTTTAAACCTATTTTTTGAAATACAGAGCCATGTTTATATGGTCTACGTATTATACTCTTTCTCTGTATATCTACAGGAACCTTTTTTCTATGAACAGGGTGGATGCTGTAGCGGGCTACTAATGGAAACAAGCGAGCCTGAACCTTACATCTTGGATGCAACATACGGTTACCAATTTTGGAATCAAGCGAGCCTGGGTTTCTGCAGATGGTTTTTATTTCCAGGAACAAGCAAGCCAGAACATACAATTGACCCTGGGTTTATACATATTTTTTCTCTATCATGGATGCTTTTTGTGTGAGGTGTATATCAACAGTACATGTCTCTACACATTTCCTGTATCCGCTTTATGATACTATTTTATGTGTTGACAGGTTATCACTCTACCTTCAAAGCTAGCGATGCTGGTTTATTGATATGGTCTGATGGTCTTTTTATATTTTGGACATATCACACTCCTCACATGATTAGCATTTTTCTCTGTTCAAGGATTTTGGGTACTTTAATTTATATTTGGAACAATGGACGTCGGTACTCTATCTGTTGCTTTACTATTCTACATACTGCTATTTCACTTTCTTATAGATGCCTCAGGCATATTTGGATGCTTTCTCAGATTTGTGATAATCTCCATGTGGACCGTTACTGGGTTTTATATCATGTCCCTGTATGTGACATGGGGTATTTTTCTATCATTGTCTGGGGTGGGACTTCCACTTTTCTGGATGGATATTTGGGTTCCAATCTTCAAATGTGAAAATGTAATGACTTCATGGACTGTTTTACTTCATATAATATATTCAAAACAATGTTTTTCCTCTTTTAAAGTTTTTTTTTTTTTTTTAAATTGAACCTGGCATCGGTATACTGATGCCTTGTAAGCGTCGGAATTGCGACAGCTTAAAAAAGTTGGAAGAGCGACAGCTTAAAAACGTCAGATGAGCGACGTTCAAAACGTCGGACCACATTTCGTTGGAATTGCAACAGTTTACAAACGTCGGAAGTGCGGCGTTCAAAATTTCGAACCACATTTCATCAGAATTGCGATAGTTTACAAATGTCAGAAGAGCGACGTCCAAAATGTTGGACCACATTGCGTCAGAATTGCGACAGTTTACAAACTTCGGAAGCACGACGTTCAAAACGTCGGACCACATTTCATCGGCATTGCGACAGTTTACAAACATCAGAAGAGCGACATTCAAAACGTCGGACCACATTTCGTCGGAAGTGCAACAGTTTACAAACGTCGGAAGCGCGACAGTTTGGGAAACGTAGGAAGAGCGACGCTTGTTTGGAAGCGACGGAAAAAGTGTTGATAGTGCGACACTTTTTAAGTGCGTCGAAATTGCGATGGTATGGAAAACCATGTTTTACCCGTCCTCGAACTGTCGCTCTTGCGATGACTATCTGTCGGAATAGCGACAAATTGGCCGTCGGAAATTCTGCCAAATTTTCTAGTGAGGGTTCTTCCCAGTGGAGTCTTAAGGTCTGTTCAGGATCGTGGAGTCGCCAAGTGGAAGTTTTTAGCTCTCTTTAGAGGTAAAATTTTTTATGGTCCACTACCATGTTTATTGAATACCAATCTGAAATATTTTTGGTGTTTTCTGAGTTATTTGTCATTTGTGGTTTCTAAGAATATCCTAGCTCTCTTTCAAAACTTAGCTATGGTTATGAAACAAAGACAATTCACTCTTATGGCTAAGCCAGCTGATTTTCAAGGTTAGATAAATACTTATGAGAATCCTGGGTTTTACCTAGTTTGTCACTGATTCAAACAAGTTGTATCATGATTACCATTCCTTGGTAGTGCTTGAAAAGACTGCTTTTACCCACAAAGTTTTATGAATTTTTAATGGGAACCTAAGGTGAAAATGATTCTGGGTTCGATTCCCCAGTAGAGTCACCAAAAATGTTAGTTGCTGGTGGCTCAGCTGGTTAATATAGCAAATGTTATTAAACCAAATCCCTGATATCCTATGGTTACCCTCAAATGAAAATTTCTCTAGGTTTCGTCCCCAGTGGAGTCACCAGAAATATAAATAATATAATAAAAACTAATTAACATATACATTAATCCCCAGCTGAGTCGCCAGAAATGTTAGGAATATGTAATTAGCAAGATTGGCAAAGTCCAATCACAGAAACAACATTATTTCAACCACTTTGGGATTCTAGGATCTAGCCCTCCTGAATCCAGAGTGGGATCTCTCCAATAAGTGCAAAGATGGATTTGTCTTTGAAGTTTGGGGTAATGATATTAGGCTAGTTATGAAGGCCAAGGGTTTTGTTTGTTTTTGGATGGTTGAGCATGATTACTCTTTGAGGTGGAAAGTTTAAAATGCAAAAAGTCTCAAAGGTGAGAAGTTGCAAGCAAATAAAACAGTTTTGGCTAAAAGATAGATATAACACTGGTTTTTAGTCCATTGGGATATGGAGTCATATCAAGGCTTTAATTGAGCAACAACATCAAGAGTGATCCAAGGGGCAAGTCATCTATATCACAAGATTATTGAGATTAAAATGATGGAATGGAAACAATAAAGTGTTGGAGGGGTGGAAACTGATAATAATTTCACAAGGGATTTATAGTTAGTCCAAACAAGAAAATCCTCTTAAGTAACTGTTTAAAACCAACCAATAATAGGGCTAACCATAGACTTCTTGGGCAAGTTTTTATTAAAGTAGCTTAATTGACAAACATTCCAGTAATCCGCATAATTACCTTCAGAAAGTATGAAAACAAATAAGAGAAAAGAAAGTGTAACCTAAGATCAGATAAGGTACTTTTAAACCTGGTCTAATTTTAGTCAACACTAAGGGAAACCTTCAGAATCTACCTTTAGAGAATAGAAACTAGAAACAGGGCAAACCATCACTTTTCTAGTCTAACTTTAATAAGTGAATGATGAAAATAACTTTCAAGAGTAATTTTTAAAGAAAACAGTAGGACGAGGGAACACCAACATTCCTAATTGCTTGAGCTGTATTGAATCATTCTTAAATAAAAAAATTGGAGGAAAACATTGAGATAAAGCTTATCAGTTAGAGAGAGTACTGGTAAACAGCAAATCCTAACTCTATAAATGTTGTTCTTTATCAGAGAATAGTGAAAAATATGACATACATAAAAGGAAAAAAGATAACAAAGAAAGAGGCACTTCACCAGTGATATAGACCAAGATCCCAAGAAACAACTTGTTATTGATGTCAAACCAGTTACGGTCTACAGGGCCAATGTTTCAGTTCAGCAATCATCTTCACTTTTCAGCCTAACTAATCTAATCACAAACAGAGCTTCAAGGGCCAGTGAACACTATTTACAATTAGAAGTTTAAGCTCAAATGTATTTCAAAGTTCTGCAACCAACAATTTCTCATCTTCTACAGAAGTATTTATAGAAGAATGAGGAGGTGAGATCTGATAAAAGATCTCCCAGGGCAATTAATACAGGGTGATGACTTCTCGGCCTTTGAAGGGCTCGATGGAGAATTTTACAGGTGATCTGTCTGTATTAACTATTTTACAATTAAGATTAAAGCTTGGTGGGAGTTTTTATTGAATTTTGAGGCTCTGTGTCATGTTGGAGTAACTCTGCAGATATTTTTTGCATTAAGTTCCTTGCAGAAGTAACTTTCTGGCTATGTTGAGGTGAATATCTGATTTCGAACAATAACTTCGGCCTCTGTTGAATGCTTGTAGCTACAGGTGGCATTGTGGTAGCTGGGAGGAATCAATTTGCCTCAGATGTGGCGGTGGAGGCCTTCTGTCTGTTGAACACTTATGATTTTCTTTTAATTGTGTTTTTAACATGGGGGATTAGGCTTTTGATAATCAATCTTAGCCGTAATCCCCAAATTTGTCTTCAACACTGATACTCATTTAATGGTGATTTAATAACACAATGTCTTGTCGATGTGCAGGGCCGCACAGGGCTGATATAGCATCAATGCCCATGAAGCATTGATGAAACGTGTTTCCAGACCCTTTATATCTTTTTCCCTTTGATAAACTAAAGTTCAGAGGATCGTCACCCTCGGCTTTCATTTTTCTTTGATTATAATGAGAAAACATTTGAAACCTGCAAAATACAAACAATATTTAAGAAATCCTGTGTTTTTGGGTTTTACTGCAGTAGAGGGTGAGGGGAGGAGCGTAGCCGTTAGATGGCAGCATACAACAGTGGAGATCATCCAGGAGAAAACAAAAAGGAGAGGGGAGGGAAGAATAAGACAAAATGATTTGGGAGCGTCCGATATGGACACATGGACGATCCAGATCCAATCGGAGGATCACAATCGGGGGAAAAACTTAAATGGCGCCGATGTACAGGGAAATGCCGATGTGATTAAGCACTGGCCATCGATCTGCAGATCAGATCAACGACGGAGAGTGAATCACAGGGGTTAAAAGGGTGGAGGAAGGGTTAATAATCGTAGTGATTTGTGGGCCATTAGATGAGATCAAACAGACGGTCCGGATGTAATCGGAGACGTTCAATCGGTGGGGAAAGAAATGGCATAGCACTGAAAACTCGAGATGCAATTGAGCGATGACCGTTGATCTGAGGATCAGATCAACGGTGGGTAATTAATCGAAGGGATGGCCGATCGGAGGGGAAAATCAAATGTACTGATTGAAAAATGCGATGCAATTGAGTGATCGGGGAGGGCGACGTGATTGAGTGCTGTCCGTTTGATCAGCCCAAGATCAATGGTCGGGGATTTCTTTTTAAAGCGAACGGGCGGAAACCCTTTATAACATATGAAAACTCAAAAATTTAATAACACAAAGGTTTTGGTGGTGGAATATATATATATATATATATATATATATATATATATATATATGAAAAGGCTGGCGCCCGACTGTAGGGCCTTTGGTCTTTTTGAAATACAATACGCCCGGGGCATTATAACAAAGGGCTAATCGCAATTGTAGCCTTGGGTTCGGGCTTCTCAATCAACCCATCGGAATTTTCTGATGCAATAAGTGCTGAAAAGGGTTAGCGCTTGGTTCCAGCCCCAAAGCGTATGGTGGGGAAGTGGTTAGGACTTAGCCCAAGGGGGCTTAAGTCCATAGTAATAAAAACTTGTTTTTTATGAAAATTTTCAGAGTTTTCAATGGATTTGGGGTTTCGGTAACGCTAAAAAGTGAGTTTTTAACCTTGTAAAAAATGATTTTCATGAAGGAAATAATAGGAATCATGAAAAATAAAGGAGTTTTATGGAGAAAAAGGGGAGAAAAATGAAGGTTAGTTTGAGTGGAGGAAGGGGAAGAATGATGGTTTTGCAGTAGTCTTTCTCTTGGAATCAACAGAATTTTTTAGAATACAAAAGGGAACAGTTGTGAAGATTTGGACAGAGGCATGAGGCCTTCAAGAGTCTTCAAGAGACAACAATTTTTAGCAATAAAATTTGTTCCTTGAAGGCTCCAAATAGTTTTAGCCACCTTTTTCTATAACAAATTTTATAGGTGGCTAACAAGAGTAATAAAGGTTTAGCCCTTGGTAAACTCATTTCTGAATTGCCTACTTGTATGCGCGATCCGCTAGTTAATGCTAATTTACCTGATGAGCACTTTTTTTCCATTACTTCGAAGAATCCTTGGTATGGCGACATCGTTATCTATCTGTGAACCTAGAATTTAGCTTCCCATATTGATTGTGATGCTCTACAATGTATATGACACTAATCCCCCTACTACCTTCTCATTGGTGACGATATTTATCATCGTGGTGTTGATTTTTTCCTCTGTTGTTGTCTCACGCAAAGTGAAGATAAGCAAGTCCTTAATGCCTGCCATAGCGATGCTTATGGTGGCCACCTCTTTGGTTTTGCCACTACCCATAAAATCATGTGCACTGGGTATTTTTGGCCTTCTCTCTTTGGTGATTACATTGAATCATTCAAACATTGTTCCAATGGCCAACTCTTCACCCCAAAGGCATAAGCTCCACCTGCTCCCCTCCATCCTATCATATTAGCTGGTCCCTTTTGTAAGTGGGCCATTGACTTCATGGAGTTTTAACCTCCATCTATTGGTAACCACAAGTACATCACCGTGGTGGTTGACTATTTCACCAAATGGGTTGAGGCCATGTCAACGGTCAATAACATGACATCTACTGCAACTCTCTTTTTCCTTAACCATGTTATCGCTCGATTCAGGGTTCTGAAGCAGTTGGTCTCTGACCATGGCCGACATTTCAAAGATGAGATATGGTATGAGCTATCCTCTTTATTGGGCTTTGAGCACCAATACTCATCGTCTTATTATCCCCAAGGTAATGGACACGTTGAAGCGGTCAATAAAATCCTTAAAACGATGCTTCAATGGACGATGAACAAGCACAAAACAAATTGGCGCCTTATGCTCTTCCCTGCTATGTGGGCCTATAGAAATTCTGTTAAAACCGCCATTGGGTCTACTCCTTTCCACCTTGCTTTTGGCGAGGAGGAAATCTTACCAATCAAGTGTGAAATCCCCTCCATTCACCTAGCCTTCGAACTTCTCCCTGACACCCAACCTTTAGAAAGAATACTTATACTACTTGAGCGTGCTTCCGAATACCATCGTGTTGCATTGAAAACCATAAAAGTGGCTAATAAGTGAACCAAAGCTCAATATGACCGAAAAATCCACCCTCGTACCTTTCATGAAGGCGATATTGTTCTAGTGTATGACCAGCCTCATGATGTTCTTGGTCATGGGAATATTGACTCATTATGGCTAGGACCTTACATCATTATTAAGGAATTGGGCAAGGGGTATACCTTCTAGAGGATTGCGAAGGAAACCTCCTTCCTAACCTTCGCAATGCACTTTACCTCAAGAAATTTTACCCATAGCATCTCCCATCGATATGCATGTATTTATTTTTGTAATGCATTTAGGTAGCTTGCATTATTCATAATAATCTCATTTGATGTTTTGTGGTGCCTTTCGGATGGATCCATCATCCACACTATATATGGGCTATGCCTACGGTGCAAGTTTCTTCTCTCGGAATCTAGCCTTGGCAGCTTGGGCCATTTTTACCCCATTGCATTCGTTAGTCCTCTCCAACGACGTATACGTTGGATCTGCCACCAATAACCAGACCGAATATGATGCAGTGATATGTTTTTTAGTCAATGCCATTGATCATCACATCCTTTCCTCTTCATGTTCGTTTAGATTCCTTTCTACTTTTTAAGCAATTGAATGGCGTGTATTGTGTGAATAACCATGTCCTTTTTAGAAGATATTTACGAGAGCAATTTTTAGTGCGTGAATTTGAAACCATTACATTCAGTCATGTACCTAGAGCCCAAAATCACTATGTAGATAGCATTGTAAACAATATTCTAGATTGACACTCATCACACGCATTTAACACAAGATAATCATAAAACAAATGGCGAACCATATAATCATCGTATATAAAAATATGCATATCCATATTATATATCGACACAATCATAATGTTTGAAGTCCACTACTCTAACTACATTTGACATTCCCATAGCATGTGACAAAATCAAAGCCAGGGGCACCAAATGCCCATACATATAATCACTATCTGGAGGGTCCCGAGCCAATGGCTTGGCTCCACTAGCTCGCAGATCCTAAACTGCCTCTCCGGATATCACCATGCACCACATGACCCCTCGCCACTCATAGGGTAGCCTTATGCATCCCTCGATGTAGTGGTCCTCAATATCATCCCATCCATCCTCTGATACGCCAGTCAACATAAACTCAAACCCGCGTCGAACATTCTCCAGAAAACCCTCATATTAAGGTCTCTGGTCTCCTCTCGCTCCACTAGATTCCTCAGTCCCAGGCGCTGCAGGTGTCCCATATACTCTGTCAGCTTCACCATTGCTATATTTGCATACCAAAAGTCATGAATCAGTACCACATACATATTTTAAAAAATTTAAATGCGCCATAACATATAGAATCTTTCACTTACCACCTGGTCCCCATTCTCGACCCGGCGGAAGTGGCAAGTCAGGGTTGTATGTTTTAACCCTGTACATAATTATCTGCAAACGAATCTTAAAAAAGAAAATAAACAATAGCGAGAGAATAAAGCATAAAATAGATATACACAGAGATTTTCCCTTGGATCCCAAATCGGGACTACCAACTTGATTTTTCATTATTTTCCTTTTAGTGTTGCAACACATATATACATTGTGAAGCATTCATAAACCCCAATCCGTTAACCGTAGTTCCCTTGATCGGATCTAAAAAATACCAGGGGCCGAAAACCATCATGCCCCAAAACGATGTGAAAACCCATGCACGAAACCACAGGCGAGTCCGCCCACCGAAAAATAGGGTCCAATTTTTTTTCCCTAGGTGCTACCCCATACCCTGAATAGGGGGAGCTCTCGCGCCCCCTGTTGCACCCGACGCAACGTACGAGAGGGGTAATGGCCCCCCCCCGTGTGATCCCCTCACGCATGCGACTAATCGTGGAAAGAATATAACACATACCCAACATTATCCCACTTGTTGTTTCCTTTCCATAAGAGAGCTTGGTCATTAGTCTAGCTCTATAACACCCATTGTTTCTCTACACCAAGAGAACTTTTGAGTGCTCACAGACTTCGTCAACGCATCTGCAACATTATTTAAAGTGTTCACCTTTACCAACAACACCCTTTTATGCTCAAGCATATCTCTCACAAAGTGATATTGAACATCAATGTGCTTTTTCTTTGAATGATAAGCAGGGTTCTTAGCCAAGAAAATTGCACTTTCGCTATCACAGTCTATCCTTATAGCTCACTACACCAACCCCATACTTGAACACAATCTCTACAACCAAACTGCTTCCTTCCTTTAATGAGTGGTTGCCATGTATTCTGCCTCTATAGTTGAAAGAGCCACTACAGACTATCTTTTACTCATCCAACTGGCTGCACCTCCAAATAGGTTAAACACATACCCACTTGTAGATCTTCTTTGTTCTAGATCTCTAGCCTAGTCTACATCAACAAAACCATGGATGTCCAAAACTCTGTCCAATCCTGGTCTTCCCTGGTAGCACAAACCATAATCACTAGTGCCACGAAAATATCTGAAAACCCGCTTCACTTTTGTCCAATACTCCTTCCTTGGTTTTTTCATAAACATGCTCAACACTTCCACTACATGTGCAATGTCTGGTCTAGTACAGACCATTTCATACATCAACCTACCCAATGCACTGGCACATGGAACACGGGACATATCCTCCTCTTCGTCTTGTGTCTTAGGAAACTATTCAGTAGATAGCTTTACACCTACAAGAATAGGAACCTTCACCGGTTTACTATCCTGCATATTGAACCTCTGAAATATTGTCTCTACATACTTCCTATGGTTTAACCAAAGATTCCTCTTTTCCCGATCTCTCTTAATTTCCATGCCCAAAATATAGTTTGTATTACCAAGATCCTTCATGTCGAATTTGGAGAAAAATTGGGTCTTCAAATCCTGGATAATTTCTTTTTCATTTCCAATCAGCAACATATCATCCACATACAAGACCAAATAAATAACATAGTCACCAATTAATTTAAAATATACATAGTGATCCTCTTTGTTTCTGGTGAAGCCAAGTCCCTGTATATAGGTATAAAATTTCTGATACCACATCCTTGGTGACTGTTTTAACCCATACAGAGACTTTTTTAACCTGCATACCAGTTCTTTCTTACCCTTCACCATAAAGCCTTCAAGTTTCTTCATGTAGATCTCCTCTTCCAGATCCCCGTGAAGAAATTTTGTCTTCACATCCATCTGTTCTACCTCAAAATCAAAGGCAACAACAACATATAAAAGTAATATAATAGAAGTAACCTTGGCAACAGGAGAAAAATTATCACCAAAATCAATTCCTGACACCTGGGAATAACCTTTTGCTACCAATCGAGCTTTGTATTTCTCCACCTTGCCTTCGACACCCATTTTCTCCCGATGGGCTTCCTTCCAGCTAACAACTCCACCAGATTCCCTGCCTCATTTTTGTGCAAGGATATCAACCATGGCCTCCTTCCAGAGTTTTCCATCCTCTGAATCTACTACCTCCCCGATAGTTTTGGGATCATCATCAGTTATAGTTAAAGAAAAATTTGAATAGAAAGCAGATGGACTATACCTTTCTGGTTGCCTTCTTTCTCGAACTGATCTTCTCATAGTTGGATTTTGTGGCTCTTCCTCTTCTAAATCTTCTTCTGTTGTAGAGTCTAATTCATCCTCCTTTAGCTCAAACTCTATCTTCTCAGGTTCCTTTAGTAGGACTTCATGTTTAAAAAAATATTTCACCTCTCTAAATACCACATCTTGGCTGTACACAACCTTCCTTGTTTCTGTGTTCCAAATATTGTAACCTTTTAAACCATCCTTGTACCTAACAAAGATGCACCTTTCAGATTTATTATCCAACTTGGTCCTTTTCTCCTTTGTAACATGTACATATGCATCACATCCAAATACCCTTAGATTTGAAAGAGATGGTTTCTTACCAGTCCATACCTCATGTGGAGTCTTATCCTCCAACGTTGATGAAGGTGATCTGTTAACCAGGTAACATGCAATCTCCACTGCTTCTCCCCAGAATTCCTGTCCTAATCTGGTACCATTGAGCACGCTTCTTGCCTTTTCCATCAATGTTCTTTTCATTCCTTCTGCAACGCCATTTTGCTGAGGTGTGTATGGAATAGTATTCTGCCGTGCTATACCACACTTCTTAAAAAATTCTTCAAATTCCTTCTTGAAAAACTCTCCACCATTATCTGTCCTCAGCACCTTTATCTTCTTCTCTTTCTGGTTTTCCACCAGAGCCTTAATTTATTTAAATATGTCAAAGATTTCAGATTTCCTCCTTAAGAAATATATCCATGTATTCCTTGATAATTCATCTATGAATGAGACATAGTACACAAATTTTCCCAGTGATGGAACCGACACAGGTCCAAACACATCACTGTGCACAAGCTCTAATATCTTGTTCACCCTCTTGGTACTAGAAGGAAAACTCACCTGATTCTACTTCCCATGTACACTATGCTCACAGAAATCGAAATACAGAGAGCAATTAGACATACCCTCTACCATACCATTTCCATGCAGTATCCGAAGGCCCTTCTCTCCATTATTTCCAAGCCTTTGATGCCATAACCTTGTCTTTTCTCCAGAGACCGCTAGGCTTTCCACTCCACTTTCACAAACCACAGAACTGTTGCACCCATAAATAATAGTGCTACCCTAAAGCTTATAGTTCCAATCCAAACTCCCCGCATTAATACTAGTGCTCCCCAAACCATCTTGCAGGTATCTTTCTCGAACACTGTTTTTACACCTACATCATCCATCTTGCTTATAGAAATTAGATTACTGGCAAATGCAGGAATATGCAGAACACCAGGAAGTGTTATAATCCTTCCACCTTGCAGCTTCAGCTTGACTTTTCCACGTTCGACGATTTTGGCCTTCCTATCATCCCCTAAGAAGACATCACCACCATCGTACTTCTCATATTCGCAGAACCAATCCCTATGGGGAATGAAGTGAAAGGATGCACCTGAGTCAATCAACCATGCCTCATGATCTACATGTGTATTTGAAGAAGAAGCCAAATACACGTCGCCACCTTCATCCGAGGTGGTTTTTGCCTCCGCAGAAGGAGCATCATCAGATCCCTTTCCTTTCTCAGGAGCTTTAGATCTATAGTCCTTTTTGTAGTGCCCTTCCTTTCCGCATTTCCAGCACACCTTTGCAAACTTTCCTGGAGATTTAGATCTCCCTCTAGATTTATATCTCCCACTTGAAACCTTATTCAAGGTTTCATTTCTACTGCATGCATAAGGCATCTCCATTCTGGCCCTCCATATTTCTCCGTCTCATTTCCTCCGACAAAAAGGCTGAGACAATGTCATCAAAATTCAAGGTAGTTGTATTGCTACCTATTGCAATAACCAGACTGTCCCACGAATCTGGTAGAGAACACAACAAACTGATGCACTTATCTTCATATGATATTTTAATAATGGCTGCATAAAAGTCGACTTACTACGCATTAGAAGGTGTTGAGATGCCGTGTCACCGAGCCTCCATCCTCAACTTCGTGGGCATAGCGCATTTTTTCCTGTGAAACAATTTATTCACCAGAGACTTAGATTGGTTAAAAGTCCCTAACTTGACCCTCAAAGTCTTTGCCATATCTTCTCCAGATACATTCAACAATACCGAATCTGAGATACATAACCGTATTGTGTTGATCTTTTCCTTCTGATACAACTTTGCCTAGTCTTCATCTGATATTGTCATTGGTTTAGTACCCAGATCTACCATGATCCATTGATCTTTATCCACCAGCGCATCCTCCATATTGAACTTCCACAACTCAAAAATATGACCATTAAATTTCTCGATCTTTATATTTCCACTGCTCACCATTTTATTTCACCACAAGAATCGATCCCGTAGATATCCCACTGAACAGGGTCTACTACGGGCTTGAGAAAAAAACCCCTCAGTAGCAAAGGCGTCCCCTTGAAGCCGAGAAAACTCTGATACCAAATGTAGGTTTTAACCCTGAACAGAAATATCTACACACGATTCTTATAACAGAAAATAAACAATAGCAAGAGAATAAAACATAAAATAGATAAACACAGAGATTTTGCCCTGGATCCCAAATCAGGACAACCAACTTGATTTTTCATTATATTCCTTTTAGTGTTACAACACATATATATACATGCCGAAGCATACATAAACCCCAATCCATTAACCCTGGATTAGAACATAACCGTAGTTCCCTTGAACGGGTCTACAAAATACCAGGGGCCAAAAACCATCATACCCCAAACCATGTGCAAACTCATGCACAAAACATGGGTGGGTTTTTCCCATCGAAAAATGGGGTCTAAAAAAATTTCTTCTGGAGCCGTCTCGCACTCCTAAACAAGGCCGCACCTACCTTTTTGTGCCCGACACAACGTGACAATGAGGAAATGTCACTCCCCCCCCCCATGCACACACGCGACTAATATTAAAATAATATATAACACATACCAAGGCAGGTCCTCACCAGTGTTCATACCACTGTATGGATAGTCATCTATGTACAACGGCATTGGATCCCAATGTTTGAAGAACTCAAGTCGGAACACCAATTTGACTCCCCTGCATCCTCCTCTCCATAGCAACAGCCCCAACGACGCATCTTGGGCTCCCTTGGGTCCCCATCCTGGATCTGCAAACGAGGTCAAAGTGTGGGGATCTTCTCAAAGAAGAACGAGCACAACACCGTACCAAAAGCACAATCATGGTTCACCTGTCACTTGCAAAACGAAAGTTTTCGTTTCATCGACAAAAACATCATCTGGGACCACCCATAGTAGGTCCCATGCAAAACACTCTCAACCAACATAATCTTCCCCTAGTGATGTGATGGAACGCCTGGTTTCCCAGGATCCGCAGTACGGCTGCGGCGACAGCCTGTGTCTCTAGCCTCTCTAGATCAAAAATCGGAATGGCCATGCCCTTAGCACGAACATCCGATCTATAGTGGTGCTCAACGAACTCTCATATGTTATTCCCATGTGGTAACAATGTATGTATATTTCCTGCCACCCCTAGTGGCAGGGGTCCAGTTAAGAAGAAGATGTCCTGGATGGTTAACTCGGTCTTGTGCCCTTCCACCATAAAGGCCTCCTGGTCTGGATCCCAATAGCTGAATATCCTCGATAGTAAGGGCTCACCTACCCTCAACAGTTGGTTCTCAACCAACTTGAGAACCCCATACCTTGCAAGTGCTCCTCGTACCACCTAATCCCCCTATATCTCAGCACGAAGTGCATCCAAATACATCTCTCACCAGTTGATCTTTAAATCTGCCATACCTACACAAAACCATCATGTTTTTTAGATCAGAGAAGTTAAACTGCATCATAAACCATCAAGTCTCGATCCTTAGCCAAAAAATATCCCAAATCTGACATTCAACCCAATTGGCACTTTTTAGCCTCTACAACAGCAACCTCGAATTTTTCCCCTCTCGAAAATATGAGTCAGGTCGCAGTACAAGTTCTAAAAGGTATGAGCCGACCGTGAGGAGAGGTAGAGGTCTGTTCCTGAGCTCTAGGCACCTAATCTAAAAAACTAAACTGCTAAAAATGAAGAGTAAGGTTAGGCCACCTACCTGCAACTGACAGATCCCGATTTCAATGGTCGGTTTGTCCGCTATGATCACCGCAATATTTAGGGCCTTCTCCTCGTCTCAAAATTCAATAGAGTTCCACTACCAAATGAATCAGATTGCATGGAAATCACCTTATTAAAAGAAAAACCCTAAATTTTATTTCGACAATTGCGACCAAACCGTAACTCGAATTTGACTAGCCGTCACCACCATTGTAAATCTCGTATCGAGCACTACAATGGGTATCCTTTTGTTTTTGGCAATTTGACACTTCACCAAAAAGCCATTTTTCTAAGAAGGATCACTTTTCCGCCTCTTAAAATCAGAATTATTTACTTCCGCTGCTTGTACTTGGGGCACCACATTCCCTTCATACTTGTCAACATGTGTGTTGATTTACGTCATGAGTAACCATCTTTTTCTCATGTTTTTATAGTCCCCAATAGGTCTATTCTGTGTAGCAGCATCATCAACTCACCCTTGTTCAGAGCATCCGAGTTGAGTCATCATCACATTCATGGAGTCTATCCTGAGTCCCTTTGCCTCATGTTATAGTATTCCATCCATTTTCGCCTGGCCTCTCTCTCGTGCTGCCCATTTTTGCCTCCAGTCATATTGTCCCCAATCCCCTCTGGAGTCTACTCAATCGCTGCCAGGTCATCCATGATTTTTATTCTCTGACAAGGGAATTCGTCTGTCTGCTACTCAGTATCCCTTATTCCACAATAATTCCTATTGTTAGTCCATCAGTCACTATACTATGATCCCTTATGCCTTAGTTGAAGATTCTTCTTTGCCACACCTATGGCAGACCTCCTTCTGTTGACATCAACATATTCATTCCAGAAGAAAGGTATAGAGGGCAGTGTACCTTGGTTCCAGCTTCCATTATTTTTTGGTGCCTCGGACCAGGCAAAGGGACTCATCATTTCCCTTTGAATTAGTTGTTTCTCATCTGCTCGGCTTCAACTCATTATAGCATGGTCGAAATTCGTATACTTGATGGTTCGATAATTCGGCAGATTGTACCAGTGATTCCCAAGTGTGTGTGAGATTTTTCAGATCTCATGAGGGGGTGGCCCTTCAGGTAGCCCCCCAAATGCCCAGATAACCTCACATTATGCTACAACCTCATATGCAACTTCGCAGATTTTATGGATTCGGTTCCATCCGCTTACAGCGCCAATAGCATGCATATATCATTCAGATGATCTATTCACATTTTCAGAGCCCTTTCTTCGTTTAGCAGGGCTTATTTGGTTATTATTATGTCTCATGTACTCAGATATTATTGTATTCAGTCCTAGCTCATGTTTTTCCAGGGAAGGTATGTATGTGGGATCCATTATATTTTTTTCTAGCCCATTTTATGTCAGCATCTCATGTACCATTTATCATGTACTTTATTGCACAGTTTCATTTTGTTGTGTGCACCATTATTCTTTATGCTTTTTCATCTCAGCGGGAATAGATATTCCTCCCCCGCCTCAGTAAGAACAAGTACCCACACATTAAAGGAGACTTATATCATTTGTAGGTCTCACCCCCTCGGTTATTGTCCTCTCTCGCTTCACTCCGTCTATGTATATCTCTCTCTCTAAGTCCCCCCATTTATAGGTCTCACCCCCTCGGTTATTGTCCTCTCTCTAGTGATTATGTTCTTACAACATACTTCAGTCATACGATTAGCTCCTAATGCTCGCATGTTGGGGGGAAATCTATTACACCAAAATTTTACCATCTAACCATTTACAATTAGATGGATCGAAGTAAACCATGTAAGACCAATTTTACCATAGTAAAATTGATTTCGCTATAATAAATAACTTATTAAACCATATTTTATTAAGTTATTTCTGGTTAAAACAAGAAACCCCATGAGGAATAATTAAATAAATCCTTATTTATTTGATTTTCCTCTAGGAATAATTAATTAAATCATTGTGTAAATAATATTCCTGGTCATATTTAACCCAATTATGAGAAATAATTAGATAAATCATTATTTATCTTATTTTTCTCTAGGAATAATTAATTAAAGCATTATTTAGTTATTATTTCTTGTTAAATTTGAGTAAATAACCTAGAAATAATTAAACAAATCATTATTTGTTAATTATTCCTTAACCACATTCTTGAAATGATAAATAAATCAACTATTTGTTTATTATTTCTAAATAAATGTATTTAACCAATTTAAATACCTTTTCCCTCCAACAAAATATAATAAAATATTCCAAACGGTTAGATATAGATCTTGGTTAATAATATTTTATTATGCGTCATTATCAAGGATAAATCAATATTTTGTTATAAATAGGAGGGGTTTCCATTCATAGTTCACTTTGATCAGTTTCATTATCGCGCTTTGATCATTCTCATTGCTGCTACTCTTTATTTTCTTCTTGACCTCCCATAGAGTTCATCACATTTTGGGTTTTCTACACCATTGAGAGAGAGAAACTTCTGGATCTGAAGTGTTGAGGACAACCAAGAACCCGTCCCATTGAGGGGGACTTCTAACATTATTATTTTTTCCCTTCCTAGGTGTTATAATATATTCATAATTATTTATGTCTTGTCTTGTCCGTTGGATGCATGGACCAATTCTTATTTCTTTTCATTGTTTAACTGCTTTTACTGCATAGATCTGGTTTTTTGCATAATTTATTTTAACTATCAATTACATATCTAAAGAAGTTAAGTAGGCATTTCTGTTGTTATGGTTGTTTTTTGATACACAACTAAAGTGATCTCTTTTCGTACACGTGCGTTAAGAAATTACACTAACACAAGGTACAATTTAAATTTGATATCCCCTTATTTGAAGGCCAAGTAGATGTAAATTCTTTGGGAAAAATGGTTAAATATATTAAAAGGAAATTCCTTCGTCTACATTTTTTTAACAATGAAAATATCACCTTCACGCTCTTGAAAGCACTTCCCCATGTTAAATTGGTGGGAAGGTTACTAGGAGATTCATAGTGAGGATGAGTGCTTCATATTCAAGGCATAACTCACTTGGTCAGAACTCACTTAAGAAATTGTTTTTGATGCCTTAAACGATGAATTCTACTGTATAGAGAACTATGATGATTAGTACATGAGATGGACAACTCTTTGACAAGAGAGACCAAGCAGTGCCATAGTACACCAATATTTTTTATACATTGCATATCATTTTGGGTATTGGAGACCCTAAGAAACACCTAGTTATGGAGTGTTGTAATTGCCTACATAGGTACATCCAAACGGAGATGAGTCTCTTCGACATCTCCTCACTAGGAGTTGTTTATCAATATGTTGTCAAAATTGATCAGAGGAATAAGTGGAAGTTTGGGTCTACAAATCCACTACAACATAATCCTTGAAAAGTTAGTGTAAACTCATATAAAAAGGGTCATAGAAAGGAGATCCAACCTCAAGAAAACCATCCTAACTCATAGGAAAAAAAATTAATGGGAAGTTAAGAAAGGACATTGTAATGTGGTGTGGGTTTCACAAAATCCCCTAGCATAACACTAATGAATGTCACTTGAAATAGTCATTGTTAGTTGATGTTAAAGAGAAATAATTAGACTCTATCTTTGATTTTGATTTGAAAGAGGATAAATGAAATAAAATCATTGCAATCAAAATATCCAACCAGAAGAGTCAAAGGAGCTTGAGGAGGGGGGTGCCTCTTCCATCCATAAATGTGGGTGAAGTGGGCCCCACTACATTTCATTGTTAATATTAAGAGCTAGAAGAACCTGATCAAAGTCGAGGTCATTAAGAGATTAATTTTTCAATAATGCCACAACCTAGCCATGCACCATTTGTTAGTTGAGCGATGGATGATACATCTGCATCAAAAAACAATGTTTCTTATCTTATGGTGTCAATCCATTCAAAGATGAGGTATTATGTGATGTTTCCCCACTTGAAGGTCGTGATGTTCTTTTAAAACAAGATAATATGTGGAAATTTTATGTTATGTATGGGTCTTGTCCCTATAAATTTCTGAATGAGATCCCCAAACTTCCATCTAACATACATGTTGAATTTTCTCTCGAGTTGTTATAGAGAGTTGCACCAGTATATAAAGCACCTTATAGGATGAGTGTGATAGAACTAATGGAGTTAAAAATGCATCTTCAAGAATTATTAAATAAAGGGTATATCAAACTGAGTGTTTCATCATGAAGAGCACCAATTTTATTTGTTAAAAAGAATGAAGGTACATTCAAATTATGCATTAATTACATGTAGTTGAATAAATTAACAATTAAGAACAAATGATACACTTCCTAGAATCGACGATTTGTTTGACCAAGTGAGGGGTACAAGTATTTTTTATAAAATAGAATTAAGGTCTGAATACCATCAATTAAGGATTAAAGAGGAAGATATTCTTAAAATAACTTTCAGAACTAAATATGGGCACTATGAATTTATGGTACTTTCGTTTGGAATTGGAATGCACCAACTACCTTTATGTGTTTGATGAATAGTGTTTTTAGTAAGTATCTGAATAAATTCATTTTAATATTTATTGATGATATTATGATCTATTCTAAGACGTTGGAGGAGCATAAATAACACTTACAAATACTACTAGAAACCCTACAAGAATATCAGTTGTATGGAAATTTTTGCAAGGATGTGGAATATCTTAGATCATCTATGGGTATCATGGGATATTATTACATATTCATAGAAGGTTCTCTAAGTTTTCTTACCCCATATATACTTGTAGAAGAAGGGGTTAAATTTGAATTGACTCAAAAATGTCAAGAGAGTTTTGAGCAGTTGAAGCCTCTACTCATTGTTGCACTTATGCTTAAAAAATAGAAGATCCTAAAAAATATTTTATAATAAGTATTGGTGATTGTTTGGAAGTGATAGGAGGTGTAATAACACAAGAAGATGAAGTGTTAGCTTAAAATTTTCAAAAATTAAAGTACCATGAAAGAAATTATGCAGTCTATGACTTGGAACTAGCTACAGTTATTCACACACTTAGGATGTAGCGACATTACTTAATTGGTAAGAAGTTTACTCTAATCACTGATCATCTTAGTTTCAAATATTTTTTCAGTTATCTTGACATGAATGCTAGACAAGTCAAGCAGTTGGATTTCTTGAGTGAATATGACTTTGACATTAAGCATATAGAAGGGAAAGAAAATAAAATGGTTGACGTTCTAAGTCAAAGTTTGAAGCAAATTTGTGAGGTAACAATAAGTAGTACTAAAATAGATTCCATAGAACAAATTAAGACAATAACTTTGGAAGATAAAATTTATTATTAGATTTGGGAAAAGTTGAAAGATATAGTTTATCATGTAGAAAAGGAAAAATACACAATTAATGAAAATGATTTGCAAACATTTAGGAATGGAATTTATTTCCCTAATGTGTTCATACTTAAACAACTAATACTTGATGAGAACCATAAAAGGCCCTTCTTAGCTCACCCTGGTTATCTGAAAATCGATTCAACACTCGAAAAAGAATTGTTTGGCCCAATATGAGAAAATAAGTGACAATGTATTTGGAAAAATGCCAAGAATGTCAAAATTTAAAGGTAAAACATCATAATCTAGCAATATTGTTGAGCCCTCTGCCTATACTAGAATGGAATTGGAAGGTAATTCCACTGGATTTGATCATTGGTTTACCTAGAACTAGAAGGAAACATGACCTGATTATGATTATGGTAGATAAATTTTCGAAGAATTATTATTTTATGCATGTTCAAGATACTTACAAATTTGTGCAAATGGAAAAACATTTCATGAAGGAAATTTTTAGGTTACATGGGATACCAAAAATTGTAATATCTAATAGGGATGCAACATTTACTTCCAAATTTTTGAAGATATTGTTTGTAAGAATGGGCACACAACTAAACTTCTCACCCACCAAAAAATGGGAAAACAGAAAGAGCCAATCAAAAAGACTGAATACATGCTACACATGTCTGTAATGAACCAACCCACTATAAGGGAGGATTAGCTGCATTTAGTTGAGTTTTCCTATAATAATATTTATTAGACTTCCCTAAAAATGATTCCTTTCGAAGTCCTATATGGGGAAAGTGTTATACTCCCTTGAGTTGGAGTTAGCCTAAAGATAGGCTTATGTTAGGACAAAATGTTTTGCAGGAAATGGAACAAATTATGAAGAGAATAAAGCAAAACCTAAAAGTAGCTTAGGAGTGGCAGAAGTGTTATGAAAATTTGAAGAAGAAACACAAAGAATTCCAAGTAGGGGAAAATGTATATATTAAATTTCAACTTAAAAAGTGTACCCTAAAGATGGGAAATTGTGGTAAGTTAGCCCCTCGATTCTATGGGCCATTTGAAATACTAGCCATCGTAGGGCCAGTGGCCCACCATCCTAGCATTACTAGCCCACATTAAGGTTCAATAATGTGTTTCATTTGTCTCTTTTGAAAAAGTATATTCATGATCCCACTACTACATTTGGCGGAAATTCCGACACTTGGTTCCGATGCTTTTGACCAAATGTCAGAAATTTCCCCAAATTTTTTCCATCCCGCCCAAAACCGTCGCTATACCGATGTTTATAGAAAAGTGTCGCAATACCGACACTTAGAAAAGTGTCACAATTGCGACATTTGGAGGAAGACGTCGCAATTGCGACACTATGGCCCAAAGCGTCGCTATTGAGACGACTCCAATCGTCGCAAGTGCGACACAATGTCTAG
>JAXQQM020058483.1:0-41336 GCA_034641835.2 Pinus albicaulis | reverse complement strand
GCAAAAAGTCGGAAGAAGCTCTGGAAAATCTAAGGTTGCTAAGTAACAATTACCAAAGTGAAACAGTGGTTCATGCTCTTATTTTATCATATGAAAAAGAGACACTTGGCATATGACATTCTTTCAATCCTTTGGAAAGGCGTATTGTTAGAAGGCTGCATTGGAAGTAAGCAGTTTGACTTAATGATCTTGACATTAGTGGCCATATCTCATGGCTTGCTAATCTTGACAGCAAAACTTTGTCAACTTTCAGATGTAGCAGGCATATTTTTTCCTTTTTGCCAAGTGGGCTTAGCTGGATTACAGTTTGCTTTGAGCCTTATTTTGACTACCAACTATGAAATGTTTAGATCAGTTATAGATTTCCCTTGCCAGAACCTGTATAGAGTGATTGTTTCGGCAATCTATTCAGTGGAGATTGATTTTGTATATTTCTTATGCCCACTGCTGCCTATCTCTGGTTTAATATGTGGAACTGTGCCAGGTGTACATATGGAAATGGCAATGAGATTAAGGATGCTTGGCTTGATAGTGTGGAGGTGGATAGTTGTTTTACAGAATAGATGAAATTGGGCAGAGCACAGAGGCTGTTTAGGGCTCCATTGTCGATTTAAATCTATTTGGGAAAGTCGTGAAGCTAATTGAAATTCAGCCATTTAGTTCGGCAGTTGATGCATTGAACCAGTGCAATGCAGTCTCGGAAGGACTCATGACAGATGAGCTGAGGAATTTTCTAGAGCTAAACTTGCCAAAAGTTAAGGAGGGGAAGAAACCTAAATTCAGATTGGGAGTGGCAGAACCAAAGCTAGGTTCTCAAATTTTTGAAGTTTTGAGTATTCCTTGCCAGAGCAATGATTTTGTGTTGGAGCTTCTTCGAGGAGTTCATCTCCATTTGCACACATTCATTAGGGATCTTAAGGAAGTAGACTTGGAGAAAGCTCAATTGGGTCTGGGGCATAGCTACAGTAGAGCCAAAGTGAAGTTCAATATCAACAGAGTAGATAACATGGTTATAAAGGCTATTAATCTTCTTGATACTCTGGACAAAGACATTAACACCTTTTGCATGAGAGTAAGGGAATGGTATTCGTGGAATTTTCCTGAGCTGGTTAAGATTATTAATGACAACTATATATATGCACGAGTCGCAAAGTTTGTGAGGGATAAGTCCACGTTATCGGATGATGCATCACCTGAATTAATAGAAATAACTGGAGATGAAGACAAAGCCAAGGATATCATAGAAGCAGCGAAAGCTTCCATGGGTTAAGACATATCTCCAATTGATTTAATAAATATTGAGCTGTTTGCACAGAGGGTTATAGAAATTTCTGAGTATCGGAAATAGCTTCATTCTTATCTTGTGTCAAAGATGCATGATATTGCTCCAAATCTTGCAACTTTGATTGGTGAAATGGTAGGTGCTCGATTGATCTCACATGCTGGGAGCCTTACAAACCTTGCAAAATTTCCAGCATCAACTCTTCAGATTCTGGGTGCTGAGAAAGCTCTTTTCAGGGTTCTTAAAACACGTGGAAACACACCAAAGTATGGTCTTATTTTTCATTCATCTTTTATTGGAAGAGCTTCTTCTCGAAACAAGGGGCGTATGTCTCGTTACCTGGCTAACAAATGTTCTATAGCTAGTCGTATTGACTGTTTCTCTGAGACAAATACAAATATTTTTGGTGAAAAACTTCGAGAACAAGTTGAGGAGAGATTGGAATTTTATGACAAATGGATTGCTCCTCGGAAGAATCTTGATGTTATGCAAGAAGCTATTCAGAAAGCTGATGAGGAAAATGGTGACTTGCCTAAAGCGGAAACTCTAGAATATAGATGTTTATTGTTTAAAATATTCTCAGATTATATGGCAAACCGTTGGGATGAGATGTCTGTTGGTTTGCTATCAGAGCTTCTCTTTCCTATAAAAGGGAGGACTGTCAGTTCTGCAATTTAAAAAAAAAAAACTTCGACTGCTTTTGTGGGCAGTGGCACGATGCGAAACAATCAATTTCCAGTTCTGGTAGTGATACATTTGGGGGTGGAGCAACAGATTTCGATTATGTATATGATGAATCATCAAGGTATTACTACAGCAGCAAACGCATACATATTGCAGTTAAATCAACGATGTGGATCATTTGGCCCGGATCCAATGGTCTTGCGGGGGCATGAATTAAACGCAGTTTATGAGAGATGCTACCCTCGTAAATGGTTTAATCGAAACCACTTTTTACAAAATCAACGGCCATGATATATTACGGTACCCCCGATTCATTTCGTACAAGCTGTCATCAGGACCCCCCGTAAGTGGTTATTGGTTTTCATAAACCATGGGCAGTTTTGTCAATTTAATACAAATGCATAGTAGTGGGACCCAAAATGCACTACTCGCCCTTTTAAAACTTTCAATTCGATTTTTAGGTTTTATATTATATATTATATATATAATATTAAAACAAATATTTTGTAAATTTAAATGATTCCAGCACTTTCAAGAATCAGTTTCAAAACTGATCATAGCAGTTAGGAAGTTATTTAGATGGCTGATATAAAAACAGAGATAGGAGGAGGGGAGAGGTTCCGGTTTTCAGATCTCCAGACAGTGATCTTTGTATGGATTTTTCAAATGATTGATAAATGAAAAGCAAACTTCTAGTATTTGTTGCTATTGATTTGTCCTCTTGTTTACATAATGTTTTTTCAGTCCTTGAATCAAATGAAGTATCGAAGCAGCAGGAGTTAAAACCCTTAATAGGCGCTCCTTCATTTTAACTGTTCTTTTCTTTATTTCTTCTAGAGCTTGAGATGATAGATTCTGTATAACAGCATATTGTTTTGGGCTTTTTCCTTTCATTCTTCTTCTGAACATTTCATTCTATATCAGCAGATAATAGCGTTGTGGGATGTTTACAGTATTTGATTTTGAACATTCACTGATTGAGCTCCGGAGGTGGATAAACGGGGATCATATTTCTGTGACATATTTATTTTAATGTCTTAAGCACGGATTCCTTTCACAGCCAAGGAATTGTTTTCTTAAGCCCATGCTCGATATTAATAGAAAAATCGAACACAAGAAACTACTATATTTTCAATCAATATTGTCAATAAATCCATCCTCAACTCAATCTTCATATCAAACCCTAGCTACTGACCAAATCATCTATGTTCAATCTCAATACCAAATGTTGCACAACATTGCTACACTCTCACTCTCACTGTTTTTATTGCTAAGGTCACTATCATATTGAAAGGTTATTTCCATAGTAAAAGGTCACTTAGATATAATGTTATTGTAATATTCCTAAATTAGCTTGTAGCTAATGGGAATATTAATTTTGTTTTCAACACCTAGTTAGATGAATAAATGGGTAAGGAGACCCACATATATCTTAAATAGGCATAAAATCCCTCTTAATGTGAAAAGGGATCATAATAATAGCTGGATCTAACACCCTCATGTGTGAACAGGGAAAATACATGTGGACAAGGTCAAGTTTGACCAAGTCAACAGTGCTGGTATGGATGGAGTAGCTCATCAATAGAGACAACGCATTGATAATGGGAGGAAAATTCTTTGAAGGTGGAAGCCCTAATGAGTGGGACCCAAGGTAAGAAGGCTCACACTTGTTTATAAGGAGGGAAAGGCAGCCATAGTGAGGCATGTTATGGATTATTGATTTTATGGTCTGCATGACTATTGTGTATTCTTCAGCTGTTTAGTTGAGATTGGTGTGCTACTTAGCACCAAGTGTTCCCGAGCAGGAATCCAATCTCCTTTCTTGAGAGGCCTATTGGGGGAGCATTGCACTTAATTTTCCACACTCAGGCTTAAGGCCAAGCTTTAGTTTTCATCTACAACATAGTTTCTGCAGAGGATTGTGTTGTGTTGTAGGGTGTTGCAGTGGAGGGTTGAGAAACCCACTTCCGGAGCTAGTTTTTCAGAGGAGGAAGCATTATTCTCTTTGGGAGATCAGTGAGGATGATTCTGGAGCATATTTCAGATCTTGGCACTAGGAAAACATATTTCCCATCATCTACAGTGCAGTATCCCTCTTTGACTGCATTATTTCAATGAGCATTTGTAGTGGGGGCTTGATTTGGAGGGTGAGATCTTCAATGTTAGGATCAACCTTTCACTTGAAGGATCTATTAGAGGGTATATATTCATTATATGTATCATATTCAGCCATCTCCATCTAGTTATTGATTTTCAGCTACTATTTAGCCTTAGGGCTTCATTTCGGCATTTTTGTATTTTGCATATTTCAGGAAATCCTTCTCGGGTTGTCTTGAAAATGTGTTTGGGAGCTTAGATCTTTACTCTCGGCATTGTATGAGCCATATAGTTTCAGATATGTGTATTGAAACTTTCCAGTAGCATTCCTACTTAATAAAACTGCATTGTCATAGCCTTGGGCATTATTTGTGTATTAGTGTTCTTTATGTTTCATGTACATGTTCTCTTGAGGCTTGTGTTGCCTAACTTGAGTGATTATTTCCTCAATATCTTGTATAAATTTGTTGCTATGACATTAATATGATGGCTATATGATATTCTTACATTTTATGTGTTGATTTATCACTGTTATTTCCATTATCGTGTTCATATATTGCTGCTTCCCCATTTTGGGATATTACAATGGTATCAGAGCATAATCTTGGCTCAGCCTGTGGATCTCAGCCATTATGCTATCAGGGGAATAAGAAGAAGAAGAGAATGATTAGAATGATGGAGAGAATGATTTTTATCTCATCTCTTTTTAGATCTAGGAAGGGCCTCACCAAAGAGTTCAAGCAAAGAAGATTGGAAAGAAGAAATGGAACTATGCCCTTTTCTTTTGAAAAAGAATACAAAATGCATGGAGATGGAGGACACTTGGATCATGAGATTCTAAGTGAATACCTTGCTGAATATAAATCTCAACCTGTAGTTTTCAAGGAGATTCTAACTCTCCCACAATTCATCCAGCTTGAGGAAGAAAGGAGACTGTGTAGCAGTAGGAGAATCAAGGGCAATAGATTTCTATTGTCTACTTTTGATGGGTCATCCACATGTATAGCAAGGGCTTGAATAAGAAAGCTAGATGCATTCTTCCTACTACATCCAGTGGTAGAAAGAGAGGTTGTAGATTATAGCGCTGCACCTTGAGGGTGAAGCAAACACTTGGTGGTTCATCCATTTGAGTCATGCAAGAGTGACTACTTTCATAGAATTTACTCAAACTTGGGTGATTAAAAAATTTGGCAAGGAGAAATCAGAGGAGGATGAGCCCTCACCACCACTTGAGGAGACTTGTACTAGCACCGATGCAACCATGGAGGAGCAGCCAGCAACACTAGCAGTTGGGGGAACCATCACATTGGAGGAAGGAACTCTTGCAACCATACAAAATGATTCCAAGCTTCACCAAGGTAAGCCTAAGTTTCCATTTCATGTTATTTCAGTAGATCTTATGGCGGGTTGTATGCCATTGCATGACCTAGGGTCAAGATACAATACTGATTTGGAGCAGCACACTATCATTGCACTGAGGAGCCTTGATAGACTCAAGGAAGAGAGAAACATTCATCTTGGTCACTCATTATTGAGCTGCACATAACTCTTGGGGTTGGAGTGTAGATGTGTGGAGGATGGGATGAGCATTGTCCTAGGCAATTCAATGCGGAAATATATGCTCAGCAGTGAACATGTTCTTGAAACAGTAGGTGCACCATCATGGAGATCATAAAAATTGTCCTTGAGTAGCAGTGATGAGTTGGGGGCCCAGCCATTAGTGGGGCATTCCAATGATCATTCCACCTGTGTAGCAGAGGATAGGCATATGGTTGATGGGATACCTCTTATCTCCCATTACTATGATGGTATTCTTCATTGGAGGGATGCCAATGTTGGGCATGATGATAGACACTCACCATTAGTTGGATGGATGATGTTGATGAGCAAGAGGCTGGAAAGCCCCTTGCAGATCTATGACATAGGGCAGCAAGATGAAAGACTGTGCTAGCTACTCTTAAAAGAGTTTGGTCATCATGTGACATACCCTTTGCCAAAAGGTATGTTATGGATTGAGTCATTGCATGGCACCCATATATTATGGCAATAGAATATTTGGTTGTATGGGGCATTCTACAAGTCAACGATCATGATATTACTCCATGACTTGTATGAGGGAGAGATAAGGGAGTAGCAAGAGATGTTGTTACCTTGGATTTTCTTGAGAGAGTATGGGTTGATCCTCTCCCATGCTTGGCATGATGTTGCAGGAGTAGGAGATGGCAATATCATAGTGCAAAGGGGATACTCCTTAGCCTTGGAAGATCAGGAGGTACTTCCACTTTGGAAGGAATCTCCCATATGGAGCAACATTATGGTAGATGACTTTGACATTGGACATGTCAAAGGATGGAGCTATGAGGTGACAGGAGCCTTATTTCAGGGACCAACAGTGTTGTAACTAGGGAGCTTTGGTTTATTGATGGAGTGTTCCCAGGATCACTTCACATATGATGCACTTGGTGGACAAGGAGAAGGTGAGAGTGATGGAGTAGTGGATAGAGACATCCATTACTGTGATATGCTCTTCTTGACTTGGATTTCCAAGCATAAGAAGAAATATTTTCATGCAGCATATGATTCATTCCTCTTCATGGGAGTATGTCATACCACTATGGAGGGCTTATTCATGGATCTTATCATCATCTTACTCTTAGTACATGGTAAGAATTTTGTTTTTGCATTTATTGATTCTCTAACACAATATTTTCATGCTCCATTTATATACAGTGAATTTCTCCACAAGAGGGCAAGCCTCTCATTGGGCTTCATGGTCAATTTTGGGCCAACTTCTATGATGGAGACATCCATCTCCTATATGGCCTTGGGAAAGTGTTTTACCAATTTTTGTATGCTCAGTTGATACACAAAGCCATTTATTATTCACTAGTAGATGTGATAACATACACAACTAGCATTTTGTTAAGAAACAACTTGCCATGTTATTTTATGACACAGCAGTTAGAAAAAATGCGCTATGATTACTTGGGAGACTGTTGGTACTTTCCAGCACCATGAAAAATCTGCAGTACCTCTCTCATTTGGATCCCATATGATGATCATGTCATATTCACTTTATATGGGATAGTATGGACAAGAACCAAAGAGTGGATCTTTGAAGATCCAACTACCTTTTTGCTTCATGAAGGCAACATCATTGCAGCCCAAATTCAGCATCAGTTCTATACTTACCATAAGTGGAGAGGGATACAGTGTGGGATGGGTAATTTGACCCATCATGTTCAGATATTCAGCCCACCTATTCTTTAGGAGCTTCAGGTGCAGCGAATTTTTCAGGAGTTGCCATGTTGGGAGGTGACTCATTTTGTATGGATGATAGCTTGGGGATGGAGGTTTCACATGGGAATGATAGTTCCCAATTTATTTCAGATTCCATGCCTCAAGAGGACCTCTAGACAGCACCTTGTTTCCTCCAGGGGTATTCTACTTCTTCATGATGATAACTATTTGGGATGGTCACCAAAATCTAACTTGCATATTTGGGAGGGGCAACTTGGAGATGGATTGATGAGACAACATCTTGTTCCTTGGAGGAATTATCATATGGGGATTCTACAGGAGGAGGAGAGGAGGCTCTTCAGTTTTTTCCTTTCAGTTTCTTAAGGACAAGCAACATTTGGGAGGGGAAGACTGTAATATTCCTAAATTAGCTCGCAACTAATGGGAATATTAATTTTGTTTTCAACACCTAGTTAGATGAATAAATGGGTAAGGAGGCCCACACATATCTTAAATAGACATAAAATCCCTCTTAATGTGATGGATCTAGCACCCTCATGTGTGAACAGGGGAAAATACATGTGGACAAGGTCAACTTTGACCAAGTCAACAACACTGGTATGGATGGAGTAGCTCATCAATAGAGACAGCGCAGTGATAGTGGGAGGAAAATTTATTGAAGGTGGAAACCCTAATGAGTGGGACCCAAGGTAATAAGGCTCACACTTTTTTATAAGGAGGGAAAGGCAGCCATAGTGAGGCATGTTATGTATTATTTATTTTATGGTCAGCATGACTATTGTGCATTCTTCCGCTGTTTAGTTGAGCTTGTTGTGCTGCTTAGCATCGGGTGTTCCCGAGCGGGAATCTCATCTCCTTTCTTGAGAGGCCTCTTGGGGTACCATTTAACTTCATTTTACACACTCAAGCTTAAGGCCAAGCTTCAGTCTTCAACTACAGATCAGTTTTTGTAGAGGATTGTGTTGTGCTGCAGGGTGTTGCAGTGGAGGGTTGAGAAACCCACTTCCGAAGCTAGTTTTTCAGAGGAGGAAGCATTCTTATCTTTGGGAGATAAGTGAGGAATATTTTGGAGCATATTTTAGATCTTGGCACTAGGCCAACATATTTCCCCTCATCTACAGTGCAGTATCCCTCTTTGACTGCGTTATTCCAGTGAGAATTTGTAGTGGGGGTTTCAGTGCTTGATTTGGATGGTGAGATCTTCAGTGTTAGGATCAGACTTTCACTTGAATGATCTATTGGAAGGGATCTATTCATTATATGTATCATCTTAAACCATATCCATCCATTTATTGATTTTCATCTGCTATTCAACACTAGGGCTGCATTCCAGCATTTTTGTATTTTGCATATTTCAGGAAATCCTTCCCGGGTTGTCTTCAAAATGTGTTTGGGAGCTTAGATCTTTACTCCTAGCATTGTATGAGCCATATAGTTTCATATATGTGTATTGACACTTTACAGCAGTAGTCCTACTTAATAAAACTATGTTTTCATAGCCTTGGGCATTATTTGTTTAGTAGTGTTCCTCATATTTCATGTGCATGTTCTCTTGAGGCTTGTGTTGCCTAACTTGAGTGATTATTTCCTCAAGATATTGTATACATTTGCTACTATGACATTAATATGATGGCTATATGATCTTATTACATTTTCATGAGTTGATTTACACTGCTATTTCCAGTTTTGTGTTCATGTATTGTTGCAGTCCCTATTTTGGGATATTACAAAAAGGATCCAAAATTTGTATAGTGTCCCATGAGGAAGGCATGCCTCCATTATAAGATGCCCCCCTCCCTAATATTGAAAAGGTGGATTCCTAATTTGAGGAAGAAGAGTATCATTCCTGTAGGGTGGCTTAAGTTAGTCCCTCTCACGCTAATAGATGAAAAATCAGAATCAGAAAATGAAAAGGAGTATGAAAGGATACATTGCAAGGTGAGATAGAAAACAAATAGATAACTTCAGACCAAGAAGGGAAAATAGGATAAATAGTTGGGCACACAAAGAATTTTTGACCAAAACACCATAAAAGGGAATTAGAACTCAATAAAAGGAAAAAAACTTAGCCCCTCATCAAGGGGCCCTTAAATCCAATAGTAAGTGATGAGGGTAATATCTTAGAAATGCAGAGGGTTATGGTTTTAAAAAATAATGTTAGAGGTTAAATCCATAGTTAAAAAATGAAACCCCCTTATTATCATGCTCCAGGAGACAAAAATGGGGGGTCAAGAGATTTTCCAAATAGTATAAATTATGGCATGGTAGTGGTATTTTGGCAGTCACCTATAGGGGTGCTTTAGGCGATCTTTGTACTCTCTAGGAATCCTCATTTCTCATGCTTTTGGATCAATTCTCCTTTCCTCACTGGGAAATGATGATATCCTTGAACGATGAGATCAAGAAAAAATTTTCTCATTGGGTGCCCATTTGATCGATTTAATAGGCCAATTAGTTTTGATAAATGTTGTTATTTAGCGCTCCCTCTCTACCTGTTCTCTTCTTTGCTCTCTCCACATAGTATCCTATTGAGAATGGTGAAGGAAATTTGTAAATTTATATGGGATGGAGGTAAATCCAACAAAAATAAATTCCATTTAGTCAAATGGCCCATGGTTTGCTAGCCCAAAACTCTAAGTGGAATTGGTATTAGAGACTTGTTGCTTATGACAATGCCATTGGAGAAAAATTGGTCTAGAGATTTTGATCTCCAAACTAAGAATGGTAGAAGGATTTCATGTGTTCAAAATATCTCTTTGGGCATGGTATTTACTTGGAATTACTTTAAGTGCATCAAGGAGTCTCATCTGTTTGGAAAATTTCTGTGGCCTCTACTATTGGGTGTGGAGCCTAATTATCTTCTTTATTTTGTATCACAACGTTGGACCCCTGTTCTTAATGGGGCGGCAACGCCACCCATAATTAAATGCTACCTGGGTGGTCTGGGGGGGGCAACTACAACTTTATGGAGCCCCCCATGGTGGGGGGTTTTGGGGGAAACGTCCTCGAAACTAAAAATAGATGTAAAATTCCCTTGTACAAGCATTGTAATTTCTAGTCAATATGGGCCATTCATTAAGCAGATGATCTGAAGGTAGAAGTTATGTTTAATTTAGGGTTTTTTTCCCTAGAAGGCAACCCCTTATTTTGTATGAGGGTATTGTATTGCGGCTGTGTATTGTATGTGTATTCTCAGAGAGAGAAACAGATAGGGAGACTATGAGAGAGAAAAAATGATATTACAACGAATCTACTGAAGGTTGTGTCTCTTCAATTTGCTGGATAATAGAAAGGAAGGACTCACTGTTCGGGGTGGATGTAGCCCAAACTAGGTGAACCATGTATATCTACGTCTCTCTAGTTTTATGTGTTTTGTGTGTTTGTGTTTTCCACATATTTAATGTGTTGCATTCCTCTGTAATATATAATTTTTCTAACATCTACCTATCTCATTAATTCATTACTTTTTCTGAATCCTAGTAATGGAATAAGTATCAATTTATGTTTAATAGGATAATGAATAAAAAACCTCTTGAGAGGGATAAAGAAATTTCGCAACCAAGGGAGGTGTTTCTAGCAAAAGGAAAATTTACCCTATGTGATATCTCAGGCTAGAATTGTGAAGGCATTTTGGAGCACTAGAATTTAGAGTTCATTCCCCATAACTTGAAGCATATAATCTTAGGACTATGTGGTCACCTTGTTGGCTACACGCCATGGAATCATGATGAAGCATATGAGAGAGGTTGTAAATAATCAGTATATATTTTTCGAGAGGGGTATTGTTCCCTTCCTTTTCCTCAAGGTGCTTCCCTTAAATCACATTGCTAGTTGAAAGTATGGGTTTCTAATAGCCTCCCTAAAATTAAATCCTTTTATTGGCTGTCAGTTCACAAGAAAATTTTGATGGAATAAAATTTAAGGAATTGAAGTATTTAAGTATCTTCTTGATGCTAACTATGTAAGAAAAGTAAAGAGTCAATTCATCATATTTTTTCAGAACACGCCTTTGTTAAGGAACTGTGATTTCATTCTTAGTCCCTCTTTCAAAAAGGCTAATATGGCCTAGCTCGATATTTCATCTCTTCTCTTGCTAGAATTCACACTACTTAGGTATATTCTTTTACAAGCCCCTCTTAAAGAAAATTTGGGAATATTTTCCTAAATTTATCTATTGGAAAGTTTGGGTTGCTATAAATATTTGTATTTTAATAATTCTCAAGTTTTCCCTCAATTGGTAGAAATGAAAGCTCTACATTTGTGCTATGAGTTTTGGCCCCAAAAACTTAGTAAAGAGCCTCCTCTACAAGGGTTGGATCCTATTTAAATCACTTGGATTTCAAAATTTTCTTTCAATTTTGTTATAAATCATATCTCAAGGATCGTTAAAGGGCCAAATAGAGAGGTATGGAAACCTTATCTCTCATGGTTGGAATTCAAACAATGGATGCAACATTATTTTGATTTCATACTTAGCTTTGATGGTGCATAAAATGGGAATCTAGGGGTGGCATGATTTGAATTGGATCATTATATTGTTTTTTCACCTATCTCAATAATTTTAGAGTGGAAAAAGTAGAGGAATCAAATCATATGACCATTTTTACTATAGGGACCAAGTTTGGAAAATTAGGGTGTGAAACCTTTCGAGATAATTTTTAGGCATGAAATGATGTTTTTTAGGGTAAAAGTTTACTACTTTAGCATTATGCCTTATTTTCCTATTTTGCACATAGAGGCATTTATAATGGTGCAAGGGTTGCCTCAATCAGAGTATGTATGCAAAATTTCTGGCACTCAAAATTTTACCTTCCTATTTTTTCCACCATAATTCAGGAGGATGCCACGTCAACCTCCATCAATCAAGGAAAAGGTGCTAACAACATAATCATGATGAAGAATAATCTAGAAAAATCCATATTTAAATCTTATTGAGATTTTAGGGAGTGTTGTAGTATTACAATAACTCCCCATTATCTAATTAAAATAGATTAGAAAGGATAATGGGGACCCTTTAAATTTTTTAGGTTAATATTATTTTTAGAAATAAAACTTAACGATAGGATTTTATTAGATTAATTTCAAAATTTCCTTTTAAATAAATAAGAAAAACACCTAAAAATAACCCTCAAACCCAAAAAATCATAAAGGCGGGGTGAAAAAATTAGTGAAATTGCGAATAGTGAATCACCGAAATAACGCAATGTCGATATACGAGCAGCAAATTTGCAAAGTAGTGAATCACTGAAATGCGAAGTAGTGAAACCATCACTTAACAGATTCCAGAATTGCAAACCGTCATCTGACAGACGCTAATATCGCATTTCATCTTAAATCATCTCAATGTCGCACTTTAGATTTCACATATTTCTTTCGAGTGTTATAACTCCCCAACAATCAAAATCATCGATCAACATATCCCGATGTGATGACATTTTTCAAAATCACACAAACTTATTGCTTGTCAATTTAATGTTAATTTATGTGTTTTATGATCTCAATGCTTGTAATTGATTTGTAATTATTTCAAATATTAATACCAAGGATTTTCCCATTATGCATGAGTTAAGTTGACAGGAAAATTGATATCATTCGAAGTGATTTCATCTCATCCACTCTATTTTATTTTTAATAGGGTAATTCCAAACACTTACCCATAAAAGGATGTCAAGGTTGATTAAAGCACGAAGGAAATCCACCACCCCATCACTATTAGTCATACATCAAGAGGAAAACAACGAAATGGCTCCCCTAATCTCAGATACTACATGCAACCTAGAAATTGGTTCTTCAAGCTAGGAAGGGATATATCAGTTGTTCGAGAATGAGAAACCAAAAGTAATTTTGGACAGAAAAGTTGTGGCTGACAATACTTTGTCCAATGATTCAGAATCATGGATAGACATTGCTAATTATTTTCTTCATAGAATTGCTACTCATCTTAAGATGCTGCCATATACTGACTTGGTGAAATGGGTGTTAGATAATGTAGATATAAGAGATAGGAAATTTGTTACTCGAAGCAGATTGGTTCTATCAGGCCGTCAGATTTGAAGAATATGTATAAAATACTAGAACCCCAGAAGATATGTGATGCCCAATTTGTTTAAGAGTTCATGGATGAGAATGACCATCCTGCGACTATAATTAGAGAATGGAGAAATGATCCTAACTGACATAAGTGCACCGATAAGGGTATGTATTCAGTTGTCTCTCTTAAAAGCCCATTCTCTCAGATAGCTGCAATGATGTGTCATCTCTTTTGATTTGTAAATACAGCTAAGTTTAAGGAGAATTAGACAACCTTGATAGAAGAAGCCTCTGATGGCTATATTATATATTGGGCTACTATTATTTCTAATATCTTGATCAGGTTCATCACAGCCTATAGAGAAAATTGTAACGCCCCACCCAATGTAGTCTCTTCTTTTTATATGAGTTCCTAAGTCTTAGTTGCAGTCTTCTTTTCCTTTGAATTTTCGTCATTAGGATGGAAATGGACCAGAGAAGTTGAAACCCCCATCTTTGTACAGTTATATTTCTTGTGGGAGTCAAAATATCATTCTTATATGTTCAGGATATGGAATGACATAATGCTCCCGGTCTTCCAATTCATTTTCAAAAGAAAAATCCCTAGAGTAACCCCTGAATCTAATAAGAGTCTTAAGTCTATAGGTAGGTGGGTTGGTGAAGAGAATTTTACATACATCCATATTTTTGGAAGTTATGGCCATCCTCATGTCCTACCTTTGTATATACCAAAAAAATTGTTGGCCAAAGAAATTTCCTATCAAACAGTTGGTAATGGTTTGACAAAGACCCTAAAAGATGCCAAAAAGACCGTTTGGCCAACTTTTCCTTTTTCCTGTGGTTCATATGTCATAGAAAATTTCAAGCGTTCCTGCCTTGAAATTTATCGATTAAAACCTTTAAATTTTCCAAGACAATTTCTACTAACTTATGATTCCTACTAGATTACAGAGAGATAATGAATTGCATGCTACAAGCATTTCCAAATGAGCCCGAGCAAATTTGAAGAGACAAATCAATTCATGAATTTTAAACAGTTCAGAAGAAGGTAGATGAAAGGTTCAACCCGGAAGAATTGTCAAGATTCAAAGTGTATCGAGAACAAATAAATGCTCATTTTCTCAATTATTTGTTTCACAGACCAGAGTCGAAGATAGAACAAGTTATATTTTCAATTATTTCTTAAGTAGCAGTACCATTTCAAGAAGCAGAAATCACTAATGTCCAACAAAATGATAAATTCATCCAAAATTGGGAATAATTTGAGAAAGCACTATAAGAGATTGATACCCCTACTATTCAAAATTCCATTCAGTCAGAAGCTATGCCTATTGTGGGTGTTACAAGTTCCATAAATAATGTAGGTGAGCCAAGTATGCAACATGTTTATGCTAATGTAGATAACTCCAAGAATTAGGAAGAAATTAGAGAAACCTCTTTCACTACAGATGTTTCAAAAATTATTCTTGAGCAAAGCCAGATTCAAGAACACAATGATATAGAGGAGAAACTAGAAAATACACCTGCCGAAGATATGGAAATAATACTAGCCTTTCCCACTACTGAAATAGTATTAAAAGTTGAAGAGATACCTCCATTGGATGTGTTTTATAGTCCAAGACATAAATTTGTCATGACCAGGTCAAAGAGGAAACGAAACATGGAAGAATATCTAGAATTGCCTATAGAGTCAACACTAATGAGAGTCCTTTGGAAAGGAACTCAATCGTATCTAGGGAAGGAACTTAACAAATTATCTCAATTTTCATGTGCTTATGCGAATGCAACTATTGAAAAGGCGGCATAGGTTGAATAATTGATTATAGAAAAGGATAAGAAAATTTCTCAAATGGAGTAGGTTTTCTCTAATGAAAAGCAAAGGATCGAGCAAGAGCTTTAGTCAAGCGTCAATAATCTGCAACAATAGTTTGAAGGTCTCAAACTCAAGCTTGAAAATGAGATTAAAGAAAAAATAAAATAATTCATCAATTGCAGCTGAAAATCGAAAAGCACCAGGAAAACCCCGAAATAAATGACGTAAAGAAAGAAGAAATAGAGCTGGAAATATTACTGAAAACACAACAAGAAATTTTCTATTAGAAGTATAATCAAATTCAAGAGAAAGTAAAGACCAATGATCAATTAGTTACTTGGATTTCTAATCTGAGAACTTATTATGAGGAAATTGATGATAAGGTGTCAAAATTCATAGATTGGAAAGACACTGCACATGGTAGAGCGGTCGATCTACCTCTTCTTGAAGAATCATTTAAAGATATAATATTTGGAGATTGGGATATTAAAATGAAGAGTGTTGAATTAGCTATTATTAGAGCTAAGAATTTATGTTCCAGCATATTCCAAAATCTCTGAGTATATAAAATATTATCTCTTACAAACCCACCTGATTCATGAAGTATCAAAAGACACCATGCTAGATATCAATTTCCTAAAGCAATCCTAGCAAGAGACATCAAACAGAAAATTTCTTAACATAGAAAATCTGACAAGGTTGAATATGGAGATTTACTGGTACTTGTTGATTAAGCCTCATAACCAATTAATAATGTTGAGGTGCTTATCCAAATCAGTAGCTCACCTTCTTCCGACACTAAACGATGCAGTATTTACGGGACATATGAGAATGCAACCAATTCATCCCCCCCAGCTCGAACATATGATCAAAGCATGCCAACTCAAAGACCAACTAGAGAGTGAATCCATGAAAAAGTCATATAATGTTACATCTTATGCATTTTATTTTCATAGTTTATAGTTTGTAGTTTAGAATAATATTAGAAGACTTCTTTTACAAGTCTTCTATTTTCGTAATATTAATTAGTGATTAAATCCCTTTCATGAATTTATAAAGGGGTCCAGAATTTTGAGAAGACTACTTTTGGAACATACACTACTATTTGAACAAAAGTTATCTGATTGAAACTATGAACCTCGAAGCTATCTTTGAAGATCTTAAGCTATGATGCAACGGGTACTATTATCTCTGTATCGATTGTTTTATGCTTCTGAAATTGTAGCAAACCTATTTATTTCTATTAGTTTCATTCTGATAAGCATTGAAGTGATGTATGTTCTTATTACTATTGATATAACATATTGAATGATATGATGGTAGATGTGAAACTTAGAGATATTTTGTGTGATTAATGTTCCTCATCAACTAAATAAATTATATTGATTTAGTTTCTTAAATGTGCTTATATTCATGCAAATGATCTATATTATTTCATGCTTCTGAAATTTTACACCTTAATCATATAAATGAATCCAATCCTGGGAAGTAGTTATATTAGCTTTCATTTATGTTATCATTAGAATAAATCACCTCGTTAGTGTTGATTTCATTTCTTTTGTTATGTAAAATCTCTTATATGGGAAACTGGTCCCTCTATCCCTAATCAGACCCACCATTTTCAATGGAAAAGGAGTTGTTTTACGCTCTCGACCAGGTGGAGTCCCTAATGTTGAGGAAGTCACTTTCCAACCTTTAATGTTTTTGGCACCAGAAGGAGGGCCATCTGACTATGTATGGCGTATAAAGCTGAATCTCAATCTAAAAGCTAACGTAAGAGTCAATCCCCCTCTACAACTCCTACAAATTCTATATCTTGTTCATTATCTCCAGGTCATAAGTCTAAAGTTGTAGAGCCATCTCTCCTATCTCTTGAATAAATACCTTGTAGACCTTCTTCATTTCAAATTCCCAAATCTCCTGAAGTTCAGTCTTTGATTGAGAAGTCAGAACAAATAACTATATCTTCGGATAAGCCTGTCAATCCTAAAATTTCTAGAGAAAGTATTGCATCTATATTTCAAGGTGCTGGCGTATTAAATCAATCACAAAGTGAAAAACTTGGGATAACTCCTTACGAGTTTCCTATTTATTCTCATTGTAAAAAAGATACTACATCAGAATCTCAATTAGGTATCAATGAGATCACATCATCTATATCTCCATTTAGTGCAACCTTTTCCTCTAATCAACCCATTTTTTCTTATCAACCCATTTCTACTCAAACAATTAGTGTTGCTATAAGTAGTACTAGTCCAGTAGTTAGTTCTTCTCCATACACATATGCTCCTGGACCTACTATCTCATCTTTGTAAATAACAAGTCAAGTAATGGCCAACTTACCATGGGTCAATCCAGGTGTCGATGGAAAATTTACATCCTCTCCTAGATCATCTAGAAAAATGGTTACCAAAGTATAATCCTGACGATGATCTTATCACTGAAGAACATGTCATTAATTTTACGTTAGCCATGAATATAATTGGTGTTGAACATGAAGATGTTGTAGGTATATTCTTTGCATATAATTTTCGAGGATCTGTAGGATCATGGTATTTTTCCCTCCCTTCAGGTTCTATAGGAAATTGGAATACTTTTCAAGAACTATTTCTTGCTAAATTTGGTGATAATAGGACAATCGTGTCATTGATCAATGATCTTTCTAATTTAAAAGCTAATAAAGGTGAAAATATCAAAGACTTCAACTCCAAATTTAACAAGTTATTGAAAAAAATTCCAACTGCCTCTAAGCTTGGATTGGATGTAAAAATAGAGTGTTACATATCTTCTCTTCCTTCTAATATAGAAATTTTTGTAGATAGAGCTAATAAAATCACCCTTGTAGAAAACATGAAAGAAGCCTTGCCCGTTGAAAGAATAATTGTTGCTTTAGAAAAGAAAAATGAGCTTGAAGATAAAGATCTAAGAAGGTAACATTCAAAGACAAGCCAAAAAAAAAACTCCTAAAGATCCTTTTGATCTCGAGGGATTACAAAAAGTTCTCAAAACTCTGTCTAACGATATGGTTGAAATAAAAAAAAAAGGTTGTTGAAACCTCTACTAGAAAACCCTTTAGATCATTTAGAAAAAATAAATCTTCTATCTCTCAACCCCCCAACATTATTTCTATTGTTAAATCCGACCAAGAGGAAGAAAAGGAAGAAACTACAAATTCTGCAGATGAATCCCAAGATGAATAAATCGATGAATTACATGGATTATGGGATTTCGTTTTAGCTTCCTCTGATGAAGAGACAAAAGCTGAAGCCATGCCTTTTAGCACAAGAAGTAGAAATTTTGTAGAATCAACTCAATCAACACAAAATCATAAAATCCCAAATTCTATTGCTAAAGGTAAACCTGTCAATAAAAATCCTCCTTTTAAACCATCTCAACAGGTTATCATCAACCCCCAACCAATGAAATCTACACCCAAATCTTAATCTAAAACTTTAGTAGTATCCGATACTATTGAATATAACATAATCGAGGATATGAAAAATATTAAAGCCAATATTTATGTTTATGAAGTTAGCAAATTAAAGCAACAACAGAAAATTTTATTAAAAGAACTAAATGCTGTCACAACATCTCCTCTTCCTCCAACTGTTGTAGCTAAAGCTGCTAATGGAATAGGGAAACCTCCAGTTTACAATTCAAACAAGGTTAATACTTCAAATTATATTTTGATTGGTGATAGTTATAATTCTCATACTCCTTTTCTTTTACCTTTTTAAATATAAAATATAAAATTTCATAAATGTTTAGTCGATTCTGGGGCTTCATCCAATATAATTCCATATTTAATTTGCGAAAAATTAAATATCACACCCCATAAATAATCAGTTAGCATAGTTCAATTGGATAGAACAAAAGTTAAGGTCTTAGGAGAAATAAATTCAGTAAGTATTAGATTTTCATCAAACCCAAAAGTTGCTCAGATTATCGATATATTGATTGCAAGCATCCCTAAATTTTACGATTTAGTTCTTAGCAGAGACTGGTTTGAAAAATTACATGGATATTTTGCAACAGACTCACCTTGCATGTGGCTTCCATATAATGGATAGCCAAATCAAATGAGAGTCGATCGTGAAAAACATATGAAGTACTCAGTTACAGACCTTGGGGAAGAAAATGAGCCTGTAGGATTCAATAACAACATTTTGCGCAATTATTCAGTAGATTCATTCTTAGGGAATTTCAATGTGCAAATTTCACCTTTTCCAGTCAATTCTGTTAACTCACAAGTAGAATTTTTTTCTCAAAATTATTCCATTAGATGTTTCAATTTCGAAGAGGAAAATATAGTCCAATCTCCGTTTTGGAAAATTTATTTTGACATATCAAGATCCAATGATGGTGCAGGAGCAGGATGCGTACTTATTAGCCCAAAATGAGAGAAAAATATTCTATCCTGTAGGTTAAAATTTGAATGCACTAACAATATTTCTGAATACGATGACAGAAACTAAGGTCTCCGAAAAGAAATTGGTCTTGATATACAATATATTCAGGTGTTTCGAGATTCAGAGATTGTTGTAAGACAAATGCGAAATACTATTCATTGTCTCTCAAATCACCCAAAACATTACCATCTTTGGTTCAAGAACTCACATCATATTTTATTGCATTCAATCTCTCTCCTATTCCTAGATCAAAAAATTCCAACGCCGACCTTTTAGCTAATATCGCCTCCAAGCTTATTCCACCACAGGATTTTAGTCTTGGTGGATTCTCTATTGAGTTAATTTTCCGACCATATATACCAGATAATGTTACTTGTTGGCAGGTTTTAATGATGATAGTGATATTTTGAGTTTTATTACTTCTGAGAAATATTATGATGAGTAAATTGTGGACGAAGATGAGCATGACAATCGCATCAAGCAATAAACTAATAATTTTATTTTCCAAAATCCATGGTAAAGCTTGAAGATTTATATGATTTAAAAGATAGATTCAAGAAATTCAACAATTCTAAACTGCAATTTTCATCTCTAAGGTATGAATTAGTTAACTTAGGATCTACTGATTTGCATCAAGATATAAATATAGGGTTTAGCCTTTCATTTGAAGAAATAAATGTGTTCACTTCATTATTAAAGAAATACAAATATATTTTTGCATGGAATTACCAAGATCTTAGAACATATGACCCATCAATCATTCAACATAGTATTCCTATGGTACCTGATATTAAACCTATTCAACAAAAACTCAGGAAAATTCATCCAAACTTGGAAAATAAAATAAAAAATGGATTAAACAAACTATTGAAAGCCAAGATCATTTTTCCTGTTAGACATTCAAAATGGGTTTCTAATTTAGTAAATGTTAGGAGAAAGACTGAAGATATTCAAATTTGTATTGATTTTAGAAATTCAAACAAAGTATGTCAAAAGGATAATTTTCCTTTACTATTAATGGAACACATGTTACAATTAGTATCAAGTTCTGAATTAATATCTTTTTCTAGATGGATTCTCAGGGTATAACCAAATTTTGGTTCATTCAGAAGATCATTTGAAGACTACATTTCGAACCAAATGGGGAACTTATGCATATCATAAAATTCCCTTCGGATTAATGAATGCAGGAGCCACATTTCAGAGAGCCATGGATATTGCATTCAAAGAATTGATAAATAAGACAATGGTAGTGTATCTTGATGATATAACCATATATTCAAAAGAGAGAAGCATTCGCTCGCAAGAATTAAGGTAGATATTTGAAAGATGTAGAAGATTTGGGATTTCTCTTAACCCAAAGAAGTCAATTTTTACTTTAAACGAAGGTAAACTTCTAGGTTTTGTTGTCTCAAAGAATGGATTTTGTATTGATCTAGACAAGATTAAAATAATTTTAGAAATTCCACTACCACCTAACAAGATGTCAATGCAATCCTTTTTAGGATAGATAAACTTTGTCAAGCGATTCATTCCAATTTTTTCGCATATAGTTCTCCCACTACAAAATATGATCAAGAAAGATACATTGTTCAAATGGGGAGAAGAAGAAAAGGAATCATTTCGAATCATGAAACAAGCAATAATTGATGCTCCTTCTCTTTCAACTCCTAATTTTTCCAATGATTTTATTTTATATACCTTTTCCTCATAGTTATCATATGCAACAGTCTTAACTCAACAAGATGATAAAAAACTCGAAACTCAAATTTCTTTTTTTAGTTCTAATTTTCAAGGAGATGAATTGAACTACTGAGGAGCCGAAAAGTAGACATTTGCAGTTTATAAAGCGGTCAAGAATTTTCGACCATTCCTTTTCAAAAATAATGTCAAAGTGATAGTTCCCTTCTCATTAGTCATAAAAATACTTATACAGAAGGAACTAGGAGAAAAGAGGGCTAACTGGGTAACATCAATGCAATAATACAATTTAGAGATAAGACCTGCTAAAATTGTAAGAGTTCAAGGAATTTTCAAGTTGATTATAGGAACGAATGACACATCACCAGATGAGGAAACAACTAGTATTAAACATTTTATATAGGTACTCAATGTTAACCCTCAATCTTAGTATGATGATTTCATATTTTATTTAAAGAACAATCATGCTCCACTTAATTTGGATTTCAAAAGAAAATGAGAGTTAAGATTGAAAGATAATCTGTATCAATTAGTCAATGATGTGTTATTCAGAAAAAATTATGACTCTGTTTCACTTAGATGCTTAGAGAAAACTGAAATACCTAATGTGCTCCAGGAACTTCATGATGGACCAATAGGTGGACACTTTGGTGGAGATACCACAACACATATAATTTTACATGCTGGATATTATTGGCCAACGTTATTCAAATATGCACACAGTTATGTCAGAAATTGTAAGATTTTTCAAACTGCAGTAGGAAGATAAAGAAAAGCTTCAATGCCACTTCAACCAGTCAATATGGAGCAAACTTTCAAAAAATGGGGACTTGACATAATAGGTGAGATCGTTCCTCATTATTCTAAACAAGACAAATATATATTGACTGTTACAAATTATTTTACAAAGTGGGTAGAAGCAATACCTCTTAAAATGGCCAACTCAGAAAACATTATTGAGTTTATTGATCAATTCATCATTGCGAGGTTTGGTACCCCTAATGCTCTGGTATTTGACAATGCTTCTTATTTTTCCGGTAATGCTATGACTGAATTTTCTTCGAAAAGAGGCTTTAAATTAAAGTATTCTGCAAATTATTATCCTCAAGGAAATGGTCTAGCAGAATCAAAAAATAAAAATCTCATAAGGATAATTAAATGAACTATTGATCAAAACCAGAAAAATTGGCATAAATCCTTAACTTTTTCATTATGGGGAGATAGGAAAAATAGAAAATCTTCAATAGGAACTTCTCCCTTTCGATTGGTATATGGAAAAGAAGCAATTTTACCTTTGAATATAGCTATCCCATAAACAAACCTAGTTCAATTCATTAATGAACAACCTTTCTCTTCATTACAATTAAGAATGTCTGAAATAATTAAAATGGAAGAAGAAAGAGAAAAAGAAAAAATGGTACACAATCATCATCAACAGTTGATCAAAACTTCATTGGATTCAAATAGTTTGAGATTCGAGATTTGGTATTGAAATGGGATAAAGTGCATGAGGACAAAGGAAAACATACAAAATTTCAAAAACTCTAGTTGGGCCCTTTTAAAATAATTGAAAAGATAGGTCATAAACTTTCATTTTGCAAGATTTACATGGGAAGGAGGAAACTCTTCCTGTTAATGGACTTTTCCTTAAAAAATATTTTTCTTAAAAGAACAATAGTTCTTTTTTATAAATATGTATATAGGTTTAATTTAAAAATAAATTAAGTTTTTGCAATATTATGTAAATTGTGAATCACTTTATTATTCTTCTTGAACATGGAAGTGTTAATCCTTAAAGATATAAAATAAGGAAATAAATCATAAATTGAATTTTCTATTTCTTTGGAAGATTTTAATTTAAATAGTTGATTAAAAAAGAAGAATTCTTCCAACTTATGTGATTTGAAAAATTATTTTGACATGAATCATGTTCGAAAAGTTATTTTACAAAGTGGGAAATTTTATTTAAGTATACACATATTTTACTCAAATGGCCATCCATAAGCTCATAAAGAGAAAAATGACAACCTCCCCATTCATTTATATACTAGATATAATTTTCAAAGTGTAATTCAAAAATATAAGAAAACTTTAAAGTTGAGAGATCTCATCACAAGTCGACTCATCATGTTTATAAGAAACTAATAAACTTGACATTATCAATTGGATACCAAACCAAGATAATGGCTCATGGCCTAAAAAACCTTGAGACAAGGGATCTCATCACGAGTCAGCGTGTTCAAATTTATTATAACCAGTGAATGACATTATCACTTCTGACTCCAAAACCAGGATAATGATTTTAAAGTGGCAAAAGGAAGAAGAATTCTACAAAGCAGATAAATAATTATATTACCTTTGGAGATGTCTATTATATTATGAATGGGATACTAGTTCATTTTTGGTTAAATAGTAACCCTATCAAGGCTATGAACATCTGCTGGCAGCAGAGGCTCTACTAGTGACTAATAAGTTTATCAAACAAGATATGCTTTGATTAAAATCCAACTTATCTTTTCAACTTATTAAGATTTGGTTCATTTAAAGAGAAAATTTCATTGCAAAACAAAGGGGAAATTTTTTCAAGTAAAATCAGGGTATTTAGATTAGAATTCACCTATATCAAAGATAGATTTCAATTATTTATAAATTCCTAGAATATTGTCTTTAAGTATTAAGATTTATCAGATATTCTTGATTCATCCAGTGTGTCGCCAATTGTTGTACTATTACAACAACTCCCCATTATCCAAGTAAAATAGATTAGAAAGGATAATGGGGACCCTTCAAAATTTTTAGGTTAATATTATTTTTTAGAAATACAACTTAAAGATATGATTTTATTAGATTAAGTTCTAAATTTACTTTAAAAATAATAATAAAAACACCTAAAAATAACCGTCAAACCCAAAAAAGCATAAAAGCGGGGTGAAACATTAGTGAAATTGTGAATACAGAATCAACTAAATAACACAATGGTGATATCCAAGTAGCGAAGTTGCGAATTGCAAATTACCGAAATGCGAAGTAGTGAAACCAACACTTAACAGATGTCGACATTGTAAATCGTCATCTGACAAACATCGATATCACATTCCATCTTAAATTATCGCAATGTCTCACTTCACGTTTTACAGATTTCTTTCAAGTGTTATAACTCACCAAAATCCAAAATCGTTGATCAACATATCCTGATGTGATGACATCTGTCAAAATCACACGAACTCCTTGCTTGCCAATTTAATGTTGATTTAGGTGTTTTATGATCTCGAGGCTTGTAATTGATTTGTAATTATTTCAAGTTTTAATACCAAAGATTTCTCCATTATGCATGAGTTAAGTTGACATGACAATTAATATCATTTGAAGTGATTTCATCTTATCCTCTCTGTTTTCTTTTCAACAGGGTAATTCCAAAAACTTATGCTTAAAAGGATGTCAAGGTTGATTAAAGCATGAAGGAAATATGCCACCCCATCACTGTTAGTCATACAATAATAGGAAAACAACGAAATGGCTCCCCTAATCTCGGATACTACATGCAATCTAGAAATTGGTTCTTCAAGCTGGGAAGGAATCTATCAGTTGTTCGAGAACAAGAAACCACAATTAATTTTGGACAGAAAAGCTCTGACTGACGATACTTTGTCCAATGATTCAGAATCATGGACATGCACTGCTAATTATTTTCTTCACATAATTGCTGCTCATCCTAAAATTCTTCCATATACTGACTTGGTGAAATGGGTTTTGGATAATGTAGATATAAGAGATAGGAAATTTGTTACTTGAAGCAGAAGTTTCATTCGTTCTCTCAGGCCGTTAGATTTGAAGAATATGTATAAATTGCCATATCCCCAGAAAAGAGATGATTCCTAATTTTTTCAAGAGTTGATGCATGAGAACGACCTGCTTGCGACTGTAATTAGAGAATGGAGAAATGATCCTAACCAACATAAGCGCGGAAATAAGGGTATATATTCATTTGTCCCTATTATAAGCTCGTTCTCTCAGATAACTGCAATGATGTGTCATCTCTTTGGATGTGTATATACAACCAAGTTTAAGGAGAATTGGACACCATTGATAAAAGAAACCTTTGATGGCTAAATTCTAGATTGGGATACTATTATTTCTGATAATTTGATTAGGTTTATCACACCCTATAGAGAAATCGTAATGCCCCACCGAATGTAGTCTCTCCTTTTTATATGAGTTCGTATATCTTAGATGTAGTATGCTTTTCCTTTGAATTTTCATCATTAGGATAGAAATGGAAAAGAGAAGTTGAAATCCCCATATTTGTACCATGGGAGTCAAAATATCCTTCTCATATGTTCAGGATATGCAATGAAATAATGCTCCTGGTCTTCCAAGTCATTTTCAAAATAAAAATCCCTAGAGTCACCCCTGAAGCCAATAAGAGTCTTAAGTCTTTAGGTAGGTGGTTTTGTAAAGAGAATTTTATATACATCTGTATTTTTGGAAGTTATGTCCATCCTCATGTACTACCTTTGTATATACTAGAAAAATTGTTGGCCAAAGAAATTGCTTATCAAACAGTTGGTAATGGTTTGACAAAGACCCTACAAGATGCCAAAAATATCGTTTGGCCAACTTTTCCTTTTTCCTATGGTTCATATGTCATAGACAATTTCAAGCATGCCTGTCTTGAAATTGATCAATTAAAACCTTTCAATTTTCCAGTGTTACCTAATAGAAGTTATGATTCCTATGGTATTGGTAGAGAGATAATGAATTCAGTCAAGCTACAAGCATTCCCAAGTGAGTTTGATAAATTTGACGATATGTTTGAATCAATTCATGAATATTCAACAGTTCAGCAAAAGGCAGGTGAAAGGTTCAGCCCGAAAGAATTGTCAAAATTCAAAGTGTATTGAGAACAGAGAAATTATCATTTGTCTGATTATTTGTTTCACGAACCAGAGCCGAAGGTAGAGCAGGTTATAGTTGCAATGAATTCTCAAGTATCAGTACCAGTTCAAGAAGAAGAAATCACTAATGTCAATGGGATGATAAATTCATCCAAAATTGGGAAGAATTCGATAAAGAACTATCAGAGACTGATATCCCTTCCATTCAAAATTCCATTCAGTCAGAAGATATGCCTATTGTGGGTGTTACAAGTTCCATAAATAATGTAGGTGAGCCAAGTATGCATCATGTTTATGCTGATGTAGATAATTCCAAGAATTAGGAAGAAATTAGAGAAACCTCATTCACTGCAGAGGTTTACAAAATTGTTCTTGAGCAAAGCCAGATTCAAGAACACAATGATATAGAGGAGAAACCATAAAATACACCAGCCAAATATATGGAAATAATCTTGGCCTTTTCCACTACTGAAATAGTCTTAAAATTTGAAGAGATACCTCCATTGGACGTGTTTTATAGTCCAAGACATAAAGTTGTCATGAACAGGTCAAAGAAGAAACAAAAGATGGAAGAATCTCCATAATTTCCTATAGATTCAACACTAATGCGAGTCCTTTGGAAAGGAACTCAATCATATCCAGGGAAGGAGCTTAATAGATTATCTCAATTTTCTTGTGCTTATGCGAACGCAACTATTGACAAGGAATTATAGGTTGAATAATTGATAATAGAAAAGAATAAAAAAATTGCTCAAATGGAGTAGGTTTTCTCTGATGAAAAGAGAAGGATAGAGCAAGAGCTTCAGTCCGACATCAATAATCTGTAACAATAGTTTGAAGGTCTCAAAATCAACCTTGAAAATGAGATTAAAGAAAAAGATAAAATAATTCATCAATTGCAGCTGAAAATCGAAAAGCTCCAGGAAAACCTCGAAATCAATGAAGTAAAGATAGAAGCAATAGAGATGGAAACATTACTGACAACACAACAAGAAATTTTCTATTAGAAGTATAATCAAATTCAATAGAAAGTGAAGACCAGTGATCAATTAGTTACTCAGATTTATAATCTGAGAACTTATTATGAAGAAATTGATGATAAGGTGTCAAAATTCATAGATAGGCAAGACATTTCACAAGGTAGAGTGATTGATCTACCTCATCTTGAAGAATCAATTAAAGATATAATGTTTGGAGATTGGGATATTAAAATGAATAGTGTTGAATCAGCTACTATTGGAGCTAAGAATCTATCTTCCAACGTCTATGAATATATAAAATATTCTCTCTTACAAGCCAATCTGATTCATGAATTATCAAAAGATACCATGCCAGATATCAATTTCCTAAAGAAATCCTGGCAAGAGACATCAAACAAAAAAGTTCTTGACATAGAAAATCTGGCAAGGTTGAATATGGAGATTTACAGGTACTTTTTGATTAAGCCTCATAACCAATTGATAATGTTGAGGTGTCTCTCCAAAGAAGTAGCTCACCTTCTTCCAACATTGAACGATGTATTATTTATAGGAAATATTAGAATGCAGCCAATTCACCCCCCCAGCTCGAACATATGATCAAAGCATGCCAACTCAAAGACCAGCTAGAGAGTAAATCCAGGAAACAATCATAGAATGTTACATCTTATGCATTTTATTTTCCTAGTTTATAGTTTATAGTTTAGAATAATATTAGAAGACTTATTTTACAAGTCTTTTATTTTTTTTAATATTAATTAGTATTTAAACCCCCTCCGGATGTGGATGTTAGCTATGGTTGATGGGACATCAGTTCATGTGCGACTCTCGAAGGAGCTCGTGTGGGGTGGCCATATGGCCCCATGCACATCCATTTACACTGCCTTAACTCCACCATCTTGCATGGAATTAATTCCTCCTACTCGGCTATTACTCCACCCCGCTCTGCTTGCCCTGTCTGTGATGGCATATGTCTTTGGCTATTCGGCTTGCTACTATGATGACTACAGCTCCCCGCCTCCTCTGAGTGGTGCCTTCCCTCTTGGTTGTGTTGAGCCTAGCACTCGCACACAAACAGGGCGCCGTTGCACGCTCCTTGGATGCCTGGAGACGCTGCCAGGACACCATTTCACCCAGAGTGTTTTTTTCTGTGCTAATTCCTTTCATCGTGCTCATTCTGTTGATATCTATAGGTTACATTCGCTCTCTTCTTGCTCTTCCTATCAAAGGCACTACCTACACGCCTCTGCATCCATGCCGCACCTTCGCCATAGGATGAGATGCCGACGTTGCTCTAGCAGGGGCCGTGTGACCTGCTCTCGACCCTCAATCAGCTCTGATTATGATTCCTCCTCAGAGGAAACTGCGTGGGGTCATTACTCGAAAACACGCAACATAAGAGGCCGAGCCTGCCATGTGGGGAGTGTGAATTTTTCCCAGCCAACCTCGCCTCCCTCTGTTGACCCTCCCAGACCTGCTGTTTCCCCTGCCTCCCATGTTTAGGCTAATATTCCCATTCATCAAACTTCCCAGAGAGCAGATTTCCGCTTTGAATGTTCTCTAGATAGGCTCGTTATTACAAATTTTGTCACTGTGATCCTCAGAGAAGAGTCTTCTAACCAGGCCCCCTCCCCTGTGCCCTGCCCCCTTCCCACTCCAGTCAAGAATGATGCTCTGAGCTCTAAGACGCCCGTCGGTATCGTTCTATCTGCCCAGTGCAAGGAACACAAGCAGGAAGATGTTGCTGACAAGGAAGGCACACCTAATGAAGATAAGGAAGACAACAGGGACGAGTACTGGTGCAAAATTGTGGAGGAGCCACCATCCCCAGCTCATGATCAATGATTCTCGCGGCCTTTGGCCTCCATTGGTACTATTGTTCAATCATTTTGAAATTTTTTTACTTCTATGTATCTCTGCTCAGCTGAAAATTTTGAATGTTATTTTTAGTATATCCTTTTCTGCTATGTCAAACTGTAAAGACTTTGGGCCGGTTTCCCTTCTAAGGGTGGCCAAACTGTTTCTTAAAGGACTGGTTTCCCACTCAGGGTAGTCCAGAATTTTTGTAAATCATGGCTATCAAGCCTAGTGTTCAGACTTTCACAGCTGAAGTTGAGGCAGTTTTGTACTAGTAAATTATATAAATAGAATTAGCATTATTCAAAAAAATAAAAGAAAAAAAAGATAAAGAAAAAGAAAGTATTTAAACCCCTTTCATGCATTTATAAAGGGGTCCACAATTTTGAGAAGACTACTTTTGGAACATACACTACTGTTTGAACGAAAGTTATCTAATTGAAACTCTGAACCTTGAAGCCGTCTTTTCAGATCTTAAGCTATGATGCAACATGCACTATTATCTATGTATTGATTTTTTTATGTTTCTGAAATTGTAGCAAACTTATTTCTTTCTATTAGTTTTATTCTGATAAGCATTGAAGTGATGTATTTTCTTATTACTATTGATATAACATATTGAATGATATGTTGTTAGATGTGAAACTTAGAGATATTTTATGTGATTAATTTTCTTCTTCAACTAAATAAATTAAATTGGTTTAGTTTCTTAAATGTGCTTATATTCATTAAGTATGCAAATGATCTATATTATTTCATGCTTGTGAAATTTTACACCTTAATCATATAAATGAATCCAATCCTGGGAAGTAGTTAGATTAGTTTTCATTTATGTTATCATTAGAATAAATCACCCTTTTAGTGTTGATTTCATTTCTTTTGTTATGTAAAATATCTTATACAGGAATTTGGTCCCTTTATCCTCAGTCAGACCCACCATTTTCAATGGAAAATGAGTTGTTTTAAGCTCCCGACCGGGTGGAATCCCTAATGTTGAGGAAGTCACTTTCCGGCCTTCAACGGAGTCAAAAATTATCACTAGTAGACTATTGAGTTGTGTTATAATTGAGGCACTAGGAGGAAAAGGGGTTCCATTATTTTTGAGTGAATTTGTTCCATAGATGACTAGAGTAACTGAGAGGGATAAGGAGGGAGCACATAGAGAGAATTTTTGAATGTTAGTATGTCATGATCCACAAGCCTTACTTTGTTTTACTCACAACCATTTTATATTTAGAGAAAGAGAGTAGAGCGACCTCACCTTCTAGCTAGGTTTTCTATCGAAAGGGTTTCCTAGGTTATATCTCGTATCAAATCATGGTTGTGATTTTTTTTTCCATTTTTCTCTATTTTTTGCATAATTGTAATTGGATGCATATGCAAATAAACAATAATTCCAGAAATATAAAGACAAATAAACCCTCATTATTTTTATGTCGTTAAAGATATTGAAGAAGGATGCAAATTGAGTACCAGATACTTTCAAAATCTTTATTGAAAAAAATTAAGCCGGAAAATATGAGAAAGCAACGTCTTAAGAATGTTGAACCTAATCCTACTCTTAATAATTTCATTTGGAACGGGATCTATAGTATCCAATATCAAATAATACCATGTGATTGTGAAGACATTGCAAAACTCATACCTAAAAGGGGATATGGCCTAGTTATTGCAGATATTCCTCATGGTTTCAATTTCCCAAACATTGAATATGATATTGAACCATATACTTATCAAGCTTTTATTATAGTGGTTATGGGCTTTCAAGAAGTCACAACATCACCACTTTGGAGATTTGTGACATTTCATTCAGACACACAACTGTCAATGTCATTAGCAAGCTTCATGAGAAAAACAAATTCAAGGATGCAACTTACATGGTAATACATTGATATTGTATGTTCGATTAATGTTAAATTTTTTTATTTATGTACAATTTAATTGAAATTTTACTGTGTTATGTTACAGGAAGAAGTCAAATCTTGTTTGTTCTGAAGTTCAACCTATTATAAATGCTTGTGAGTTCATCCACGTTGAACGTTGGACAAAAGAAGATATCTATAGGCCTATTCTTCTGAATCAAGTAGATGGGAAGAGTCATAGTCAAGTAATCTTTCATGATGTTGTTGTAAGAAAACTAACGTATGAGGAAAAAGATTCAATAGAAGATATAGTTAACATCTATCAAAAACCGCAAGCATTGATTAAATATCTTATAGATCTATGTTCAAATGAAGGAGATTTGGTTTTGGATTTATTCTCAGGTTCAGGTAAGCTTTAATATATATAATTGAATTTAAATATTTTATTTTTTATTTTTTATGCGTTTATACTAATTTTATTAATTAATTTTTTTGTGCTTGATGATTACGTACAATGCTAGCATGTTACCTACAAAATGGAAGAAATTTCATTTCCATTGAGAAAGACCAAGTGCAATGCAAATTTATTCAACAAAGAATTGATGCTCTTCAGTTTCTTCCAGATGTAATGCAAGAAGTTGGTTTGAGGAAAGGGGATTTTAATGAATCACGTGTAGCAAAAAAGGCAAAGCAACCTCAACCACCGTTATATGGAATGATTGGAAAAGGACATTTCGGAAGATTTGCAGACATGTAAGATCTATTAGAAGATTATAATGACCAAAATGAAGCAAAATATATTGCAGAAGAAGACATTAATGATGTTCTAGAAGATGTTGAATGTGGATTAGTTGATATTATGGATTACCTTTAAGTTATGCTCGCAAATAAAGCTCAAATTTGAGAGCTATTAATCAGTTTTACTTGTAATGTTTAGACTTTGATATTTTATGAGAAGAATCCCTATTTTTTGCAAAAAAATGTTTGATTACTGTTAATTTTTGACATAAAATTCATAAAAAAAATGCTACTTTTAAAAGTTTTTTTGTTAAGATTTTCCCCAAAAATTCGTTTATTGAACATGTTTTTTTTAACAAAATGTCTCAAAATGTGTATTTTTTCACTTTATTTATATTGAAAATGTGTATTTTTTGGTCATATGATTAAAAATATTAGTTTTTTAGCTATAATTATTGATGTGCATTGAAATATTAATTAACAATACAAAAACATATACAAAATCCTAGCTTTAAAATATTGACCCTTTTTTTTATTTAATTAACTTTGTGAAAAATGAAGATTTCATTACAAAAAAAACAAAAAAAACAAGTACATAAATACATTTAAAAATAAACATCTCGGGGAAGAAGAAGACATTAGAAAATTTATAGTGTAAAAAACAACCCTCTAAAAAAAAGTAGGTGATTCTACATCACCACTTTTCAATATCAACATGAAAGTCATGACATTAAAAAAAAAGTCATAAGAAAATTTAAAGTTCCAAAATTATGCTCCAAAAAAAAGGGTGATTTTGCATCACCACTTTTCAAAATCAGGTGCTTTTTTTGCTACCTCAAAAAAAACAAGTACCAGGTAATTTTCTCATTTGATCGGTAACTATGTAGTTGTTTGTGAAAACCCACTCACAAGAGGCCCCAACCCCCTAAATATAGCAAGAAACTACTTGCAAACATGCACCAACCTCTTATGAATGTAGGCCAGTAACCTATATAGCCATTGTTCTACTTTTCATACAATTTTCAAATTGAAAACTAAGGCCTCAACAAATGCTTAGAATGTAAACCTAATCGCCTACTCCATCCAATACTTTCTCTTCTGCACTACATTTCCTCTTTGCACTATCTTATTTACTGATTAAAAAACTCTATTCCTGGCCCTCTTATACTCTATACTGTTAATTCTCAGTTTCATTCACTCTTCGGCTCATACACTCCCATACACCACCTCACACTCAATACAACTAAGAACAATCACTCTTCATCCCCACTCAGCACATCAAAAATCCCTTAGTTTTGTTTCATTACAACACCATGAATAATGAGGCACCTGCTAGCATACACACTACCCAAGGGCATGCATAATAATGGCTACTCGTGTTGCATAGGAAAATCCTTCATGTTTAATCTCATAATTTCAATACGACTCTCCATTTTTGTATTCCATCAAATGGCTCGCCCACTGCAGCTTGATTAATATCTTAGAATGGGTTTTTTTCACTCAATATTTTTAGTTGTATTAAATCACATAATGAACACCTGTTCATTATCCATTATGAGAGTTAATTCTTAGTTCAGTCAGATTGCTACAATAATACTACCCAATATCCTTCTTGATTGCCCATAGAGATTAGGGTGTACTGATGGTGTGGCTTCTCGTGATCTGTAATTAGACCTTTTGCACTTGGTCATATTTCATTTAATTCTTTATCACATGCAAGGCAGATCAAAGGCGGCTTGTTCCTATGTGAGATAGGCTCCATTGACTCATTTTGAGAAGTCGTGGTACTTTTTTATTTAAACAAACCTTTTCGGTAGTTTCCATTAATTCAATGGCACCAACCATTACTGTGTGCATTTACTTCAGCTCCCGACTCAGCCATCCACTCAACTCCAAAGCCCAAGGTCACAATGATATGTAAACACATGATACTAGCATTTCAAACATTGATTGGTCCCCTAATATTATACATATGCAGCTACATAGTTGGAGGCATAGATTCCTTGGTGCCCATATCTTTTTCTTCAATAAAATTTCTTAAGACTTACGGGCTTCCAACCTGGCCCACTTGTCCTTAAAACCTTTTAAATATGTACCAATGCCCTTGAGAAATTTTCCTGCAAAGCTATTTTTTTTATTATAATTATCAAGAATGCCCCTTTTTTCACATGATCCCTTAGTCATCAAAACACGTGAAACCATTATGAAACCAAGTCCTGGGTTCGCATTTCATATTTTGATGGAATTCTCAAATGCCGAAAAAAGCATCCATCACTCAGCTTTATTACTTTCCATAAAATACTAACGCTTCATCCCTTTAACATTGCACCCTTGGTCATAGAAATTGCATGTAACTTTGTTTCGGTGCAATTATTGTATCCATCAAACCCTACATAAAATACGAACTTGGAACACCACGTTCCCATAATAGCCTCGACCCCCTTATATATACCATACAACCTTTGGCTCAGAACCGTGGGCACAACCCTGTTATTTTTTTTTTATTAATTAAAAATTCAAACCTTAAGCCCTGGCAATAATTTTAATTATCCCACGAATTTCGCCAAAATTCCGTGAAATTGGCGCTCCGTTAGCGTAATTTAGGGTGAAAATGTAGGAGGGTTTTTTATTTTTGGAAAATTGTAGAGCGAGTAGCGGAAAAGTTAAGGAGAATCATAACTTATTTAGATTTTTACCAATTTGGGAGTAGAAAGAGGCTAGACATGCATTTTTTATAGTGTTGAAGCTAATGAATATGTTTTGAAGCCATTGGAGAACTATAAATTTATGTAATCACCATATTTTCGCATAATGATATAGGGCCAAGCCATTGGAAGCAAGACCAGGATACGTAGCCCAGGAGAAGTGAAATCCTTCATTACTTGTTGTGTTGTGGTTATTTTTATGGTGTATTTATCTATTCTTTTCTCCTATTTCAGAGTTTAAATTCATGCTTTATGTACATAAGAATTTAAAATAAAACCACATAAAGACTGAATTTTAACACTTGCAATTTAAACTACATCAAGCACATTTCCATATAGATATCATAAAGATCAAGTTTGGTATCAAAGCCTAGGTTTTCTTTTCTTTTCCAATCCTCCAAAGGGAGGAAAATCTTCAAAAGGAGGAGGAGGAGATGGAGACAAGCCTCCAAAAGGTAATGGGAATGGTGACAAACCACATTTTACACCACCATCCTCAACACCATAATCACCCTCATCTTCTTACTCTTCCACAACAATTGCTACTCAAAAACCTCCACATACCCCAAGCGTTTATGGTAAAATTCCCTTATTAAAACTCAATATCAAATTCGAACTTCCTATGTATAATGATGAAGTGAATGATGAAATACTTGATAATTGGGTTCGTCACCTTGAATTTTATTGCAAGATTCAAAACATCAAAGATGATGAATTAAAGATTCAATTGGCTTCATTAAGTTTGGAAAGTGTTGCTTTGATTTGTGGGAGGTTGAAACACAAGAGGATATGAAAAAACATGGTAAGGTCTTAACCTCTTGGATAGCTTTTATTACTGCACTTAGAAGAAAATTCTATCCATTAACTTATATGTAGATGGCTATTATGGATTGCCAGAATTTTAGACATCTAAAGGGTCAAAGTGTGCAAAGTTACACCCAAGACTCTAGAATAAGGTCTTTGATAATATGCATAGACTTGAAATCACAAGACACTTTGTTGAGATATATTGGGAATTTACACAATTATTTGAGGCATACTATCCTTATGTTTAATCCCACATGTTTATATGAGGTTTGTTTTTAGGAAACACATCTTGAAGCAAAAGGGAAAAACATTTCACAGGAGGGTAGCAAGAAGACATTCATAAGTGGAGACAAGTGTAAGAGTAAGTTCAAAGGGAAACGAAAGAAGAATGCATCCATCAAGAAGGAAGGATAAAAATTAACATGCAAAATATTTTCCAAAGGGGGTCAGGATGAAGCTCATTGTTGGAAGCTTCATCTTGAGATGAAGCCAAATAAGTTTAACAACAAAGGGAAGCAAAAGACAACTGCAACTACACAACATGAATTAGGCTCAGATTCAGAAGATGAAACAAATATCACAACAATGGTAATGAAAGGTAAGGACATAACAAGCACTATCTCTTCAAGTTTTCTTAATGATACTCAAGATGAGAAAACAAGAATTTAACTTTTCCATATTCGGGTTATTTCAAAGCATATCAAAATTGATACACTCTTTGATAGTAGTTCACAAGAAAACTTGGTTTCTAAAGACTTAGTCAAGAATTTAAATTTAGAGACCAATCCTCATCCAATACCTTATCCTTTAGGTTGGATATGCAAGAATTGAACTTACAAGTGACGAGGAAATGCATACTTAGATTTGCAATTACAACAAACTTTCTTGATGAAGTTGAACTTGATGTAGTTCCACTTGATATTTCTGGAAGTTTTTTGGGAAGCCCATATTTGTATGATAGGAAAATTATTTTTCATCGTCATGAAAACAAGTATCACTTGGTCAAATATGGTATTGGGTACATTGTTAGAGCACATCGACAGAAAATGAATATTTCTCTTGTGAATGCTGGACAAATGAAGAGACCCATTAACTGTAGCAAGAATTTTTTGATTTTAATGGTAAAACAAAAGAATGATGTTGAGAATGAAGATTTTCAAGGTTGTGACTCAAGATTGAAATCTGATCCAGTTGAGGTTGTTAACCAATATGATGGGATGTTTCAGGATTCCAAGGGATTGCCTCCCAAGAGGGGAATCCAACATGAAATATAATTGCAGCAATATTGTCCTGTTCCTAACATTGGCATGTACAAGATGTCAGTGATGGAAATTGATCTGGGTAAATTTCGTTACCCTTTTAACCAAGACCTTTTACTTCGGCTGATGTGTTAGAATTGCATTTGATCAAAAGCATTAATGAGCACATTCAGATATAATCAAGAGGAACACATGTCAACAATCATACGACAAAGATGCAAGAGGTTTAATAACGGAGTTTGTCCAGTGTGGGCTACATATTCGGGCCTCAGTGTCTCGATGGTATTAGCCGCTTCATTCAGTGTTGTAAATATGAATATGTACACAGACATTGTTTGTTTATCATACAAGGAAATCAACCCTCAACATGAGTGGCAAAGTCTCTCTAAGAGAAATTCTGCTTTAAGGAACTCTCACTCATAACAAACCTCCTATCAGCATGACATAAACTCACACATAACGACTATGAGTATCCCACCAACATGGAAACAAAGGGATAACAATCAAGCATACATGTGACAATGAGTATCCCGCCAACATGGTAATAAATGGATCTCAAACATAAATTAAAATCCATGATAGAAATTACATCTCACATTAAGAACAAAAATAAGGTCCTGCTTCAAACATCAAGTGGGGATCTATATAGCACAATGCATCTCATAGAAAAGAGACAAAGAAGTAAATGATCACACTACATATACCTCACACTCAAGATGACTGAAGAATAGGCTGCTCCATTGTTGGATCTTAAATCACCATCGCAATCATGGCGTCGAAGGGCATGAAATTGACTACTTACTCATTGAATGCAGAAACTGACACTCCACTTTGAAAAGTGATTGAAAACATAATGCTCAAATGGAAAATCTGACTGCACCATTGAACTCGTGTCATCGAGAGGTGTAGGATTGACTGTCAATTTGTTGAATTCTGACACTGTCAAAATTTGGGCCTTAAGGAATATTTAAATTCCCCCTAGATTCCTCAAAGGTGTTGCTCCACAAGGAATCTATAAATATGAAACTCAAAACAGGAATCTCATCTCACCATTGAGATCCTTGTGAAATTTTGAGAAGAATAATTATAAGGTTGACCTCATTCTGACACCGGTGGGGTGGCGTGGTTGACCGTCGACCACCCCATCACATATGTTTGTTATTTAATATATATGGGTGCAGTGCCATGGGTTTCGGTGTGGGTCATGGTCTACCGGCCCCGTTTATATATATTTTTATTATGTTGGTTGGGGATAAGGGCGAGGGTCATGACCCACCCTTACTTTAATATTTTTTTGTTTTTAATAAACAAACCACATTTTTTTAAAATACCCAATTTTGGGCGTTAGTGGAAAATTTATTCGTCCCCCAAATTTTCTCAGAATCTGGCCAGAATCCGGTGGTCGGAAAAATAAAAAATTTACCTTCCTTAATCCTACCACCTCATCAAGTCATCCTAGAAATTTGACTGCCTCTAACTTTCGCATACGAGCTTGGTTTGATGAACTGTTTTTACCATTGTGATCAGGACGATGAGATATTCAACGTGAAGCTATTTTGAGAGAAATAAAAACACTTTTATTTTTGAGCTTTCATAAGCCCTCTTTGTCTTGTGTGTGTCTCTAGAGAAACCTGGATTAGAAAGTGTAGAAATTAAAAATAAAATTCAAGAGTTGTTGGATAAAGGGATCATTAGACCAAGTACTTTGCCATGCGGTTCACCTTATTTTTTGGTGCCAAAAAAGGATGGAACATGGCACATGTGTGTGGAATTCCATGCATTGAATAAAATTACCATAATTAACCATTACCCACTTGCTATAATTGATTATTTACTTGATCAATTGAAATATTCTAAGTATTTTACTAAGTTTTACTGAAGGAGTGGCTATCATCAAATTGGAATTGTTGAAGGTGACATATGGAAGACAACATTCAAAACAAAACAAGATTTGTTTGAATGACTAGTTATGCATTTTTTGTCTTTACAATGCTCCTGCTACCTTCACGCATGTGATGAATGATGTGTTGATTCCATTTATATATTATTTTTTGATAGTCTACTTATATGACATCTTGGTTTTCAGTAAATATCATGAAGAACATATCATGCATGTCAAAAAGGTACTTGATGTCCTTAATAAAGAACATTTGTTTTTAAATATGTCAAAGTGTGAGTTTGGAAAAACTTATTTAGTGTATTTGGGTCATATTATTGGAGGAGGTGAATTGAAAATAGATCCCTCCAAGTTTGGTTTCATTTTGAATTGGCCAAAGCCCAAAACCATTACGGAGGTAAGACGATTTTTGGGAGTAGCCCAATATTGGAGGAAGCTTATTGCTCACTTCTCTTCTATCACAGCTCCATCGCATGCATTTACAAGTGTGAAGAAATTATTCCAGTGGGGAGGTAAACAAAAAAATACATTTGATGCATTACAGGAAAAGATCATTTTAGCTCTAGTACTTGCACTTCTAGACTTGAGACAATCATTTGAAATTCAGACTAATGCTAGTAACTATGCCATGGGTGCAGTCCTCATGCAATATGGTAAGCCCATTCGTTTTAATTCAAAAAAAATTAATCATGTAGTGATTAATTATCCTACATATAATAAGGAATTGTATGAATTGGTGCAAAGCGTGAAAAAGTGGAAACACTACTTGATGGGTGTTAGTCATCAGTATTTTTCACATGTTGATGATGACTAGTTTTTTAAGCCAAGTTTTCTAGAAGATGATCTCCAATTTGTCAAATCTGTCATCTAGAAAACACCCCTAAACATTTTTTGTCCTCCTACCTTTTTTCAGTCAGCCTATGATGAGAAAAAACCTAGTTGTCAAGCCCTATCTAGTTTCAGTCATATAATCCTGTCCATGTGCTGTCATAGCTAAAGGTTATCTGCTATCATATACCCTCATTCCCAAGTCATTCATGATCCAACTCTTGATAAGAATGTCATCCACTCTACCTCTGGTCATATGTCATTTTGAGATCTAATTCTACCCAAAGAAAATACTCAAAATATTTCAAAGATCTCCCCTAAGTTAGGTAGTGGTGCTCTAGGGAATCCCTTCCTTGGCAAAAACATCCTGAGCCAAAATATTTTGTTCAATACCAGCCAACCCTAAATTAGCACTTAATCTGTAAAACAAAAAGCTTGATACACCCATAGGTCGCACCACTAAAAGGTCTTGATGTCTCAGCAGTACATGTTTCAAAAGCCAAAATGATATAATGTTGATCTACATTGTTTTAGTGTCTATTTCAAAAGCAAAGATGTACAAGTATTCCAGAAGACATTATCAAACTAAACATAAGAAGACAACTGCTTCTCATGTTGTCTTAAGCCTGGGATAAGAATACTAGTGAGAGAGTAAATTCAATAAGCCTCTGTAAACAAAGTCAAGAAAGGATACATATCTCAGAGCTTGCCTCTTATAGCATATTGTCAAATCTTCACTTTATTACTTATTGTGATATACCAAGCAGAGATATGTATTACAAGGAAAGATGACATAGTTTGAGAAAGGGATGAAATGTCATGACTGTGTTAACCTCCTCCAAGCAAGAGCAGATGATTGGGTCACATGTTGTAAATCTCCTCCAATATAAAGAGCAGATGGTTTCGAAATATTATGTTAACCTCCTCCAAAACAGATGGTTGTGTGACATGTTGAAAACCTCCTCCAAGCAAGAACAGATGGTTGGGTCACATATTGAAAAACTCCTCCAGTATAAAGAGTAGATGGTTTGGAAATATTATGTTAGCCTCCTTCATTTAAAAAGCAGAGGGTCAGGAACAGAGGTATAGCCTCATTCAAAGATCACAAGACTAACAGTGTTTGAAATGACCAAAAAACTTGTTTATACCACTTCCTCCAAAAGGATGAAACAACTGATATATCAGTAGTGTTTCAAAGGGTGTTTAAATGAGTTCACTGTTTAAAGGACAGAATGGACAAAAAGTGGAAAAGCAATGAGTTTTCATAGGTTAAAAACCTATTTCACCTCAGCCAAAAAGATGACTTTTCTGGTGTTTACAAAACCCTTTTTCCTCTGTTCATAAAAACCTCCTTCAAACTGTCATGAGAATAAAAATTGGGCTAAAAACCTTCATCTGAATAGTTAAAGAAAAAGAGCTGGCTGTGATTGACAGTAGTTCTTTCATATACAAGTGACAACAAAGATTAGAAATTGTCATCATTATCTAGAGCTACATTAGTGGTCGCAGGGGTTATTTCCTTAATGAAGAGGCAGTGAAAAGGTATTGTTTTTTAGGAGGCCTCTTTACTTCGAAAAAGTCATGGATATGAGGGTCATAAAAAAGAAGCTGGCCACAACATTGTTTTTATGAGACTTGTTCGAATAGAGGGCTTTATGGTATTTTAAAAAAGTGACATATACTAAGGGCAATGATTTATGTTTTTACATGAGATAAACCTTTTCAAAAAACATCTAAACCCTCCAATGTTGATTGCCAAAGCATTAATTTTTTTTTCAAATTATAAAGGAGGGAAGAGACAGTTTAAAATACCCCATTTTCAATTTCAAAAACCAAAGCGAAAATCCCTTGGCTTCACACTGAGAAGAGAAAACATTTTCGAGGAAAAATTGAAGGTTTTCGGTGCTAAAGGTCTGCGCGGCGCACCTATAGATGTGCGCGGCATGCCTGTGAGCGCCTGGACAAAGAGTTTGAACGGAGGCGCGGTGCGCCTGTGTCTGCGGTCATTGGGCACCCAAAACCGACCCGACACATCCATCTGCACGGCGTTTTCTTCTGCAAATGTGTCGCTCATCCACTAGGCCTCCAAAAAACTCTTTCGAAAGTTGCTCACACTATCAACAAGGTCCATAGAATTATCTTCAAAGTATTTCTTCACTCCTTGATAAATTTTGAGGTTAAAAGGGGGAGTTTTCTTGCTTTGTTTTCAAGGAAGAAACAGTGGTAAAGAGATA